>JACEFZ010011920.1:0-47817 GCA_014155875.1 Cepaea nemoralis | reverse complement strand
GGGTGTAGTAGAAAATAACACTGTAGTTACCTGTAGTAGAAAACACATGAGAAAAACACTGTAGTAAGATAACCTGTGTAGAGAAACACTTAGTAGAATAAAAAAGAAAAATTAGTAGAAAAACACTGTAGTGGGGAAAAAGTAGTAGAGAAACATGAAGAGAAAACATGTATAGAAAAACACGTAGTGGGTTAGTAGGATAACCTGTATTCCTGTAAGGAAAACATGTAGTAGAGAAAAAGAAAAAAACCTGTATAGAAAAAACCTTAGAGGATAAACACGTATTAGAGATATACACCTAGAAAAAACACTGTAGTAGAGAAAAACTGTAGTAGAGATAACACTGTAGTAGAGATAACACTGTAGTAGAGATAACACTGTAGTAGAGATAACACTGTAGTAGAGATAGACACTGTAGTAGAGATAACACTGTAGCTGAGATGACACTGCAGTAGCAGTGTCCACGTATTTGATACCATAGGCCATGATAAAATACCTTTTTTTAAAACATTTTTAAAGGGGGTTTAAGGACGAAAAAAAGAAACTTCATTGCATAAGATTTTCTCAATATGGTTCAGTCTCTTTTCGAGACAGCCGGCCAAAAGCATACCCTGTACTGAATACAAAACTCGAATTGAATAAATGACCTTCAAGCAAAGACTGGTCTTAACTACTTTGCCGGGAAAGTAAGACTGAAATGTCAAATGAACTAGGGGTATCTTGTCCAACAGAAATATCACACATGAACTAGGGAGTATCTTGTCCAGACAGAAATATTAAACATGAACTAGTGATTAAAGTGTCCAGACGGAAATGTTATACATGGATTAGTGATTAAAGTGTCCAGAAATACTAAACATGAACTTGTCAGTATTTTGTCCAGACGGAAATTTTAAAAAATAAACAGTGAGTATCATGGCCTACAGATGTCCACTTACATGAAATTCCTGATGGAGTCTGGTGGGATGCCCAACAGCGCTGACCTTTCTTCAAGCCAAAGTTTTTGACAGCTTGGATGGCACAATACATTATGGATCCACTGCTACCTCCTACAGATAAGGATATCAGCTGTGACTTTATTGGGAACTAAAAGTCACCAGATTTTTTTTACAACTAAAATTAACATATAAAAGTCACATGTGATTTATCACAAAAACATGTAAAACATTTCATGTCACTATATTGGGTAACATAATACTAAAGCAATACAATCAAGTATGAATGTCAATTCTTCCTGACCCCCAATATTTTCAGAAAATCAAGGGTTAGGGTCACAAGCAGTGGTTTTGTGATTGACAGGTCACCACTAATCACACGGTAGAAAGTATGTGATCTATTACAGGGTTAGGGTCACAAGCAGTGGTTTTGTGATTGACAGGTCACCACTAATCACACGGTAGAAAGTATGTGATCTATTACAGGGTTAGGGTCACAAGCAGTGGTTTGTGATTGACAGGTCACCACTAATCACACTGGTAGAAAGTATGTGATCTATTACAGGGTTAGGGTCACAAGCAGTGGTTTTGTGATTGACAGGTCACCACTAATCACACGGTAGAAAGTATGTGATCTATTACAGGGTTAGGGTCACAAGCAGTGGTTTTGTGATTGACAGGTCACCACTAATCACACGTAGAAAGTATGTGATCTATTACAGGGTTAGGGTCACAAGCAGTGGTTTTGTGATTGACAGGTCACCACTAATCACACGGTAGAAAGTATGTGATCTATTACAGGGTTAGGGTCACAAGCAGTGGTTTTGTGAATTGACAGGTCACCACTAATCACACGGTAGAAAGTATGTGATCTATTACAGGGTTAGGGTCACAAGCAGTGGTTTTGTGATTGACAGGTCACCACTAATCACACGGTAGAAAAGTATGTGATCTATTACAGGGTTAGGGTCACAAGCAGTGGTTTTGTGATTGACAGGTCACCACTAATCACACGGTAGAAAGTATGTGATCTATTACAGGGTTAGGGTCACAAGCAGTGGTTTTGTGATTGACAGGTCACCACTAATCACACGGTAGAAAGTATGTGATCTATTACAGGGTTAGGGTCACAAGCAGTGGGTTTTGTGATTGACAGGTCACCACTAATCACACGGTAGAAAGTATGTGATCTATTACAGGGTTAGGGTCACAAGCAGTGGTTTTGTGATTGACAGGTCACCACTAATCACACGGTAGAAAGTATGTGATCTATTACAGGGTTAGGGTCACAAGCAGTGGTTTTGTGATTGACAGGTCACCACTAATCACACGGTAGAAAGTATGTGATCTATTACAGGGTTAGGGTCACAAGCAGTGGTTTTGTGATTGACAGGTCACCACTAATCACACGGTAGAAAGTATGTGATCTATTACAGGGTTAGGGTCACAAGCAGTGGTTTTGTGATTGACAGGTCACCACTAATCACACGGTAGAAAGTATGTGATCTATTACAGGGTTAGGGTCACAAGCAGTGGTTTTGTGATTGACAGGTCACCACTAATCACACGGTAGAAAGTATGTGATCTATTACAGGGTTAGGGTCACAAGCAGTGGTTTTGTGATTGACAGGTCACCACTAATCACACGGTAGAAAGTATGTGATCTATTACAGGTTAGGGTCACAAGCAGTGGTTTTGTGATTGACAGGTCACCACTAATCACACGGTAGAAAGTATGTGATCTATTACAGGGTTAGGGTCACAAGCAGTGGTTTTGTGATTGACAGGTCACCACTAATCACACGGTAGAAAAGTATGTGATCTATTACAGGGTTAGGGTCACAAGCAGTGGTTTTGTGATTGACAGGTCACCACTAATCACACGGTAGAAAGTATGTGATCTATTACAGGAGCCAACACTGACTACTAGATCTGTTATATGATTGATTGATTCATTGATTGATTGATTGATTGATTGATTGATTCATTGATTGATTGATTGATTGATTGATTGATTTAGGAACCGACATCACAGCATTCAGGACATTCCCATACGCGCTCTGTCCCCATCCTCAGCAGCCAGCAAAGAGTTCCAACACTAATAGTTCCAGTAGCAATCTGATTATATGTCCGTCTCGCCTTTCCTCTGAGCGTTGAGCGTCGGCCAGATCCCCTCGTCACACCTCGCTGCTGCATTCTTACCAGACTATGGTGATCCATTTGCTCCTCCAAGGTGTACATGTACTCCTACAAGGCCGCAACCACATCTGTCTTGTCATGCATCAATACTCCACCAAGTTTTGCCGAGCCAGCCAATCTGTCCACCTGTTCATTCCCTAGCACACCGGCATGCCCCAGAGAAAAGATCCAGCTGATGCTTGCTACCCGTGACCTCCAAAGCGAAGCAAGCCACTCTGCACGAAGCCTGCCTGTCCTCACCCTCTTCAGCATGCTTTCTGAGTCAGTTACAACCACAATGTGTGTATGTATCGTGTTCTCTATCCAGCGGAAAGCTGCATTGACCACCTCCACCTCCATTCTTAAGCTAGATGTTGTGTCGACCATTAGCTTTTGCTAAGAATCCTCAGGCACTTCTCCTACCTCTCAACACCGAACCATCCGTGTAGATAATCACATCACCCGGGCGAGAATTATCCTGAATTAGTTGCTGAATTTCCACTTCTGTGGCCCCTGCTGGCCACTCCCTGCACTCCCGGCTCAATGTGATTATAACTCTGCACAAGTCTGACTGCTCGGCTGGCACTCTGACCCACTCCTCACCTCGCCTGATGTTCTCCAAGGGGCACACCTGTCTGATCGTATCCTCCACCTGAGCCATCCATGATTTCCCTCTTATCAGTCTCTGACCCTTCACTACGTCCAGCGCCTCATGCAACGGGTGATCTGTGTCTGCAGCTACTCTGAGGTATGCCTTCGCCTGCATTACTCTGTGCCTACCAGCAACAGTAGGCAGACCAAGGATGTAACGCATACACACTACTGGGGTGTCTCGGGTGCATCCTAGAATGACCTGCATAGCTTCATTCTGTATGCGCTCTAATTTCACCAGCAATCCTAGTCCATAATCAATCAATGAGAGGATCAAGTGCTGGTATAGTGTGAAGAGCATTCTCTGCTCTGTGTCCATTGCAGCCATAGTTTTAAGTGCATTGAGTCCCTTTTAAGATCTTGTCACAACCGTCTCAACATGGTCCTGGAAGGACAGACTCCTGTCAAATGTGATTCCCAGATACTTCAGTTTGTTCTCTCTGTTGACGCTTCTCCCATCTATCGTGAGGCTTGGGGCATCATCTCTCACAATCCTGTTGTCCAGAGAGCACCACAAAAGAGCCGCCTTTTCTGGGTGGATGACAGCACTCATTTCAGTGCACCATTCAATCACTTTGCCTACTGTCGCCTGTAGCTCCCGGGCTGTTTGATCCCTATTTCTCCCCTGCCTGTATGCAAGAATATCATCAGCAAATATTAGAATCCTTCCAACCCCTGGTGCTTCTAGGTATGCAATCTTGCTTGTATACACATTAAAGAGCACCAGTGAGATTGCAGATCCCTGTGGCAGTCTTGGGGTTAAAATGTGTGGCTCTGAGCTCCATGCACCCAGACGGAGAGCAACCCGACTGTTATATAAATCACATAAAATATACTGTTATATAAATCACATAAGATCAGCATCAGACCGGTCCTCCACAGCTCTCTCTCTTCAAGAATATATGCAAGTGTAAACATACAACATCCTGTCCATTCTGTCACTGCTCTCTCTCCTCAAGAATATGTGCAAGTGTAGACATACAACATTCTGTCCATTCTGTTATATTATCAGTCTAGCGTTTTCTCTGCGTTTCTCTTCTCCGTTTGTCTTCAACTAGTCCTTCTCAAGGGTATTCTGTCTGACATGCTCATAGCAAGCAAACTGTGAACATTTGTTCTAGGTGTCCTTTAGTTATACTAACAGTGAACATTTGTTCTGTGGATGTCTTTTAGTTACTCTAACAGTGAACATTTGTTCTTGGGGTGTCCTTTACTTACTCTAACAGTGAACATTTGTTCTGTGGATGTCTTTTTAGTTACTCTAACAGTGAACATTTGTTCTTGGGGTGTCCTTTACTTACTCTAACAGTGAACATTTGTTCTTGGGGTGTCCTTTACTTGCTCTAACAGTGAACATTTGTTCTGGAGGTGTCCTTTACTTACTTTAACAGTGAACATTTGTTCTGGGGGTATCCTATACTTACTCTAACAGTGAACATTTGTTCTGTGGATGTCTTTTAGTTACTCTAACAGTGAACATTTGTTCCTGGGGTGTCCTTTTACTTATTTCTAACAGTGACAATTTTTTTCTGGAAGTGTCCTTTACTTACTTTAACAGTGAACATTTGTTCTGGGGGTGTCCTTTACTTACTCTAACAATGAAAATTTGTTCTGGGGGTGTCCTTTACTTACTCTAACAGTGAACATTTGTTCTTGGAGTGTCCTTTACTTAATCTAACAGTGAACATTTGTTCTGGAGGTGTCCTTTACTTACTTTAACAGTGAACATTTGTTCTGGGGGTGTCCTTTATTTACTCTAACAGTGAACATTTGTTCTGTGGATGTCTTTTAGTTACTCTAACAGTGAACATTTGTTCTTGGGGTGTCCTTTACTTACTCTAACAGTGAACATTTGTTCTGGAGGTGTCCTTTACTTACTTAACAGTGAACATTTGTTCTTGGGGGTGTCCTTTACTTAATCTAACAGTGAACATTTGTTCTGGGGGTGTCCTTTACTTAATCTAACAGTGAACATTTGTTCTGGGGTGTCCTTTACTTACTTTAACAGTGAACATTGTTCTGGGGGTGTCCTTTACTTACTTTAACAGTGAAAATTTGTTCTGTGGGTGTCCTTTACTTACTCTAACAATGAACATTTGTTCTGTGGGTGTTATTTACTTACTCTAACAGTGAACATTTGTTCTTGGGGTGTCCTTTACTAAATCTAACAGTAAAAATTTGTTCTTGGGGTGTCCTTTACTTAATCTAACAGTGAACATTTGTTCTGGAGGTGTCCTTTACTTACTTTAACAGTGAACATTTGTTCTGGGGGTGTCCTTTACTTACTTTAACAGTGAACATTTGTTCTGTGGGTGTCCTTTACTTACTTTAACAGTGAACATTTGTTCTGGGGGTGTTCTTTACTTACTTTAACAGTGAACATTTGTTCTGTGGGTCTCTAACAGTGAACATTTGTTCTTGGGGTGTCCTTTACTTAATCTAACAGTGAACATTTGTTCTGTGGGTGTCCTTTACTTAATCTAACAGTGAACATTTGTTCTGGGGGTGTCCTTTACTTACTCTAACAATGAACATTTGTTCTGTGGGTGTCCTTTACTTAATCTAACAGTGAACATTTGTTCTGGGGGTGTCCTTTACTTAATCTAACAGTGAACATTTGTTCTGTGGGTGTCCTTTACTTAATCTAACAGTGAACATTTGTTCTGTGGGTGTCCTTTACTTAATCTAACAGTGAGCATTAGTTCTGGGGGTGTCATTTACTTACTCTAACAGTGAACATTTGTTCTGTGGGTGTCCTTTACTTACTCTAACAGTGAACATTTGTTCTGTGGGTGTCCTTTACTTACTTTAACAGTGAACATTTGTTCTGTGGATGTCTTTTAGTTACTCTAACAGTGAACATTTGTTCTTGGGGTGTCCTTTATGTACTCTAACAGTGAACATTTGTTCTGGAGGTGTCCTTCACTTACTTTAACAGTGAACATTTGTTCTTCGGTGTCCTTTACTTAATTAACAGTGAACATTTGTTCTGGGGGTGTCCCTTACTTAATCTAACAGTGAAAATTGTTCTGGGGGTGTCCTTTACTTACTTTAACAGTGACATTTGTTCTGGGGGTGTCCTTTACTTACATTAACAGTGAAAATTTGTTCTGTCGGTGTCCTTTACTTACTCTAACAATGAACATTTGTTCTTTGGGTGTCCTTTACTTACTCTAACAGTGAACATTTGTTCTTGGGGTGTCCTTTACTTAATCTAACAGTAAACATTTGTTCTTGGGGTGTCCTTTACTTAATCTAACAGTGAACATTTGTTCTGGAGGTGTCCTTTACTTACTTTAACAGTGAACATTTGTTCTGGGGGTGTCCTTTACTTACTTTAACAGTGAAAATTTGTTCTGTGGGTGTCCTTTACTTACTTTAACAGTGAACATTTATTCTAGGGGTGTCCTTTACTTACATTAACAGCGAACATTTGTTCTGTGGGTGTCCTTTACTTACTCTAACAGTGAACATTTGTTCTTGGGGTGTCATTTACTTACTCTAACAGTGAACATTTGTTCTGTGGGTGTCCTTTACTTACTCTAACAGTGAACATTAGTTCTGAGGGTGTCCTTTACTTAATCTGACAGTGAACATTTGTTCTGTGGGTGTCCTTTACTTAATCTAACAGTGAACATTTGTTTTTGTTCTGGGGGTGTCCTTTACGTAATCTAACAGTGAACATTTGTTCTGGGGGTGTCCTTTACTTACTTTAACAGTGAACATTTGTTCTGGGGGGGGGGGGGGGGGGAAGGGGGGTCCTTTACTTACTTTAACAGTGAACATTTGTTCTGTGGGTGTCCTTTACTTACTTTAACAGTGAACATTTGTTCTTGGGGTGTCCTTTACTTAATCTAACAGTGAACATTTGTTCTTAGGGTGTCCTTTACTTAATCTAACAGTGAACATTTGTTCTGGAGGTGTCCTTTACTTACTTTAACAGTGAACATTTGTTCTTCGGGTGTCCTTTACTTAATCTAACAGTGAACATTTGTTCTGGGGGTGTCCTTTACTTAATCTAACAGTGAACATTTGTTCTGGGGGTGTCCTTTACTTACTTTAACAGTGAACATTTGTTCTGGGGGGGTCCTTTACTTACTTTAACAGTGAACATTTGTTCTGTGGGTGTCCTTTACTTACTCTAACAATGAACATTTGTTCTGTGGGTGTCCTTTACTTACTCTAACAGTGAACATTTGTTCTTGGGATGTCCTTTACTTAATCTAACAGTGAACATTTGTTCTTAGGGTGTCCTTTACTTAATCTAACAGTGAACATTTGTTCTGGAGGTGTCCTTTACTTACTTTAACAGTGAACATTCGTTCTGGGGGTGTCCTTTACTTACTTTAACAGTGAACATTTGTTCTGTGGGTGTCCTTTACTTAATTTAACAGTGAACATTTGTTCTGGGGGTGTCCTTTACTTACTTTAACAGTGAAAATTTGTTCTTGGGTGTCCTTTACTAAATCTAACAATAAACATTTGTTCTTGGGGTATCCTTTACTTAATCTAACAGTAAACATTTGTTCTTGGGGTGTCCTTTACTTAATCTAACAGTGAACATTTGTTCTGGAGGTGTCCTTTACTTACTTTAACAGTAAACATTTGTTCTGGGGGTGTCCTTTACTTACTTTAACAGTGAAAATTTGTTCTGTGGGTGTCCTTTACTTACTTTAACAGTGAACATTTGTTCTGGGGGTGTCCTTTACTTACATTAACAGTGAAAATTTGTTCTGTGGGTGTCCTTTACTTACTCTAACAGTGAACATTTGTTCTTTGGGTGTCCTTTAATTAATCTAACAGTGAACATTTGTTCTGTGGGTGTCCTTTACTTACTCTAACAATGAACATTGTGTCTGTGGGTGTCCTTACTTAATCTAACAGTGAACATTTGTTCTGGGGGTGTCCTTTACTTAATCTAACAGTGAACATTTGTTCTGTGGGTGTCCTTTACTTAATCTAACAGTGAACATTTGTTCTGTGGGTGTCCTTTACTTAATCTAACAGTGAACATTTGTTCTGTGGGTGTCCTTTACTTAATCTAACAGTGAACACTTGTTCTGGGGGTGTCATTTGCTTACTCTAACAGTGAACATTTGTTCTGTGGGTGTCCTTTACTTACTCTAACAGTGAACATTTGTTCTGAAGGTGTCCTTTACTTAATCTGACAGTGAACATTTGTTCTGTGGGTGTCCTCTACTTAATCTAACAGTGAACATTTGTTCTGGGGGTGTCCTTTACTTACTTTAACAGTGACCATTGTTCTGGGGGGGGGGGGGTGTCCTTTACTTACTTTAACAGTGAACATTTGTTCTGTGGGTGTCCTTTACTTACTTTAACAGTGAAAATTTTTTCTTGGGGTGTCCTTTACTTAATCTAACAGTGAACATTTGTTCTTAGGGTTGTCCTTTACTTAATCTAACAGTGAACATTTGTTCTGGAGGTGTCCTTTACTTACTTTAACAGTGAACATTTGTTCTTCGGGTGTCCTTTACTTAATCTAAGAGTGAACATTTGTTCTGGGGGTGTCCTTTACTTAATCTAACAGTGAACATTTGTTCTGGGGGTGTCCTTTACTTACTTTAACAGTGAACATTTGTTCTGGGGGGGTCCTTTACTTACTTTAACAGTGAACATTTGTTCTGGGGGTGTCCTTTACTTACTTTAACAGTGAAAATTTGTTCTTGGGGTGTCCTTTACTAAATCTAACAGTAAACATTTGTTCTTGGAGTGTCCTTTACTTAATCTAACAGTAAACATTTGTTCTTGGGGTGTCCTTTACTTAATCTAACAGTGAACATTTGTTCTGGAGGTGTCCTTTACTTACTTTAACAGTAAACATTTGTTCTGGGGGTGTCCTTTACTTAATCTAACAGTGAACATTTGTTCTGGGGGTGTCCTTTACTTAATCTAACAGTGAACATTTGTTCTGGGGGTGTCCTTTACTTACATTAACAGTGAACATTTGTTCTGTGGGTGTCCTTTACTTACTCTAACAGTGAACATTTGTTCTTTGGGTGTCCTTTAATTAATCTAACAGTGAACATTTGTTCTGTGGGTGTCCTTTACTTAATCTAACAGTGAACATTTGTTCTGGGGATGTCCTTTACTTACTCTAACAATGAACATTTGTTCTGTGGGTGTCCTTTACTTAATCTAACAGTGAACATTTGTTCTGGGGGTGTCCTTTACTTAATCTAACAGTGAACATTTGTTCTGTGGGTGTCCTTTACTTAATCTAACATTGAACATTTTGTTTCTGTGGGTGTCCTTTACTTAATCTAACAGTGGAACATTTGTTCTGTGGGTGTCCTTACTTACTCTAACAATGAACATTTGTTCTGTGGGTGTCCTTTACTAATCTTAACAGTGAACATTTGTTCTGGGGGTGTCCTTTACTTAATCTAACAGTGACCATTTGTTCTGTGGGTGTCCTTTACTTAATAACAGTGAATTTTCTTGGGTGTCCTTTTTAATAAAGGAACATTTGTTCGTGGGTTCCTTTACTAATAATTAAAGTGATTTTTATCAAGTGAATTTTTTTTCCTTAACTTTCTAAGTTAATTTGTTCGGGGTGTCCTTTACTTTTTACTCAGTGAACTTTTGGGGTGTCCTTTCTTAATCTAACTGAACATTTGTGGTCCATTTTTCTTGGTGTCTTTTTGTGTTATAGTGAACATTTGTTTGGGTGTCTTTTATTATCTAACAGTGAACATTTGTTCTTTGGGGTGTCTTTACTTATTTTAACAGTGAATTGTTTGGGGGCTTATTTACTTTTTCTTCGGGTGTCCTTTACTTAATCTAACAGTGAACAATTTGTTCTGGGGTGTCCTTTACTTAATTCTAACAGTGACCAATTTGTTCTGGGGGTGTCCTTTACTTACTTTACCAGTGAACATTGTTCTTGGGGTGTTCCTTTACTTACTTTAACAGTTGAAATTTGTTCGGTGGGTCTATAACAGTGAACATTTGTTCTTTGGGTCGTCCTTTACTTAATCTAACAGTGAACATTTGTCTGTCGGGTGGTCCTTTACTAACTCTAACAATGGAATATGTTTTCCTTTGGGTGTCCCTTTACTTCATATCTAACAGTGAACATTTGTTCTGCGGTGTGTCCTTTACTTAATCTAACAGTGAACATTTGTTCTGTGGGTGTCCTTTACTTAATCTAACAGTGAACATTTGTTCTGTGGTGTCCTTTACTTAATCTAACAGTGAACATTGTTCTGTGGGTGTCCTTACTAATCAACAGTGAACATTTGTTCTGGGGGTGTCTTACTTACTCTAACAGTGAACATTTGTTCTGGGGGTGTCCTTTACTTAATCTAACAGTGAACATTTGTTCTGTGGGTGTTCTTTACTTACTCTAACAGTGAACATTTGTTCTGTGGGTGTCCTTTACTTACTTTAACAGTGAACATTTGTTCTGTGGATGTCTTTTAGTTACTCTAACAGTGAACATTTGTTCTTGGGGTGTCCTTTACGTACTCTAACAGTGAACATTTGTTCTGGAGGTGTCCTTCACTTACTTTAACAGTGAACATTTGTTCTTCGGGTGTCCTTTACTTAATCTAACAGTGAACATTTGTTCTGTGGGTGTCCTTTACTTACTCTAACAGTGAACATTTGTTCTTGGGGTGTCCTTTACTTAATCTAACAGTAAACATTTGTTCTTGGGGTGTCCTTTACTTAATCTAACAGTGAACATTTGTTCTGGAGTTGTCCTTTACTTACTTTAACAGTGAACATTTGTTCTGGGGGTGTCCTTTACTTACTTTAACAGTGAAAATTTGTTCTGTGGGTGTCCTTTACTTACTTTAACAGTGAACACTTGTTCTTGGGGTGTCCTTTACTTACGTTAACAGTGAACATTTGTTCTGTGGGTGTCCTTTACTTACTCTAACAGTGAACATTTGTTCTTGGGGTGTCCTTTACTTAATCTAACAGTGAACATTTGTTCTGTGGGTGTCCTTTACTTAATCTAACAGTGAACATTTGTTCTGTGGGTGTCCTTTACTTACTCTAACAATGAACATTTGTTCTGTGGGTGTCCTTTACTTAATCTAACAGTGAACATTTGTTCTGGGGGTGTCCTTTACTTAATCTAACAGTGAACATTTGTTCTGTGGGTGTCCTTTACTTAATCTAACAGTGAACATTTGTTCTGTGGGTGTCCTTTACTTAATCTAACAGTGAACATTTGTTCTGTGGGTGTCCTTTACTTAATCTAACAGTGAACATTTGTTCTGGGGGTGTCATTTACTTACTCTAACAGTGAACATTTGTTCTGTGGGTGTCCTTTACTTACTCTAACAGTGAACATTTTTTCTGAGGGTGTCCTTTACTTAATCAGACAGTGAACATTTGTTCTGTGGGTGTCCTTTACTTAATCTAACAGTGAACATTTGTTCTGGGGGTGTCCTTTACTTACTTTAACAGTGAACATTTGTTCTGGGGGTGTCCTTTACTTACTTTAACAGTAAACATTTGTTCTGTGGGTGTCCTTTACTTAATTTAACAGTGAACATTTGTTCTGGGGGTGTCCTTTACTTACTTTAACAGTGAACATTTGTTCTGTGGGTGTCCTTTACTTACTATAACAGTGAACATTTGTTCTTGGGGTGTCCTTTACTTAATCTAACAGTGAACATTTGTTCTGGGGGTGTCCTTTACTTACTTTAACAGTGAAAATTTGTTCTGTGGGTGTCCTTTACTTACTCTAACAATGAACATTTGTTCTGTGGTTGTCCTTTACTTACTCTAACAGTGAAAATTTGTTCTTGGGGTGTCATTACTTAATCTAACAGTAAACATTTGTTTTGGGGTGTCCTTACTTAATCTAACAGTAAAACATTGGTTCTGGAGGTGTCCTTTACTTACTTTAACAGTGAACATTTGTTCTGGGGGTGTCCTTTACTTACTTTAACAGTGAACATTTGTTCTGTGGGTATGCTTTACTTACTTTAACAGTGAACATTTGTTCTTGGGGTGTCCTTTACTTAATCTAAAAGTGAACATTTGTTCTGTGGGTGTCCTTTACTTACTCTAACAGTGAACATTTGTTCTTGGGGTGTCCTTTACTTAATCTAACAGTGAACATTTCTTCTGGGGTTGTCCTTTACTTAATCTAACAGTGAACATTTGTTCTGTGGGTGTCCTTTACTTAATCTAACAGTGAACATTTGTTCTGGGGGTGTCATTTACTTACTCTAACAGTGAACATTTGTTCTGTGGGTGTCCTTTACTTACTCTAACAGTGAACATTTGTTCTGTGGGTGTCCTTTACTTAATCTAACAGTGAACATTTGTTCTGGGGGTGTCCTTTACTTACTCTAACAGTGAACATTTGTTCTGGGGGTGTCTTTTACTTAATCTAACAGTGAACATTTATTCTGTGGGTGTCCTTTACTTACTTTGACATTGAACATTTGTTCTGTGGGTGTCCTTTACTTACTCTAACAGTGAACATTTGTTCTGTGGGTGTCCTTTACTTACTCTAACAGTGAACATTTGTTCTGTGGGTGTCCTTTACTTACTCTAATAGTGAACATTTGTTCTGTGACTGAGTTGATATTTTCATGATCTCTGTTTTGGAGTTGATCTTTTCCTGTTCTCTGTAATGGAGTTGATATTTTCATGTTCTCTGTGATGGAGTTGATATTTTCCTGTTCTCTGTGACGGAGTTCATATTTTCATGTTCTCTGTAATGGAGTTCATATTTTCATGTACTCTGTAATGGAGTTCATATTTTCATGTTCTCTGTGAGAGAGTTCATATTTTCATGTTCTCTATGACATAGTTCCTATTTTCATGTTCTCTGTAATGGAGTTCATATTTTCATGTTCTCTGTGATGGAGTTAATATTTTCATGTTCTCTGTAATGGAGTTGATATTTTCATGTTCTCTGTGATGGAATTGATATTTTCTTCCAGAAAGCTGACAGCTGCAAATTTTCCTCCCTCTATGGCCTAAAACACTGTTGCTATTTCTGAATCTTACAGTTATCTAAATGAAATGTTATTCAAGGACATTTACTTTGGTTATAACTCTTGTTTAAGCATCATAAATATCATGTTGTGGTCATGAACAACGTCAAAGGCACAGGAAGTCCTTGCTGTGGCTCCATACATACTGAACTTGAATCTTCACTTAAAGATTGTCAGCAGCACAGGATGTCCTTGCTGTGGCTCCATAGATACTGAACTTGAATCTTCACTTAAAGATTGCATCAGAAAAACCCTGATCTTGGCAACTATGATGTTGGTGTACATATGGCGACTAACATATCACAGTAAATATTTACCACAGAGTAAGCCTTCCTCTCGTATCAGCCTGCGGGACATGATGAAGGATGGCTTGTCAGCACTCTTGTACCACTTGTCCACATGCTAGAGAAGACATACATGACACAAAACATTGGTTGGTTGTTGAATCAGCACTGAATTATTGCTGAAACATTAAATTTATTGCATGTTATTTCAGTTAGTTAGTTAGTCATTATTCGTGGTTCCAAACTGATGGCAAAAGGTCACCCCATAATGCCCCGTTCCAGAGCCAGTGAATATCATAAAATGGTCCTCACTGTCCCATGTGAAAAGTGGAACAGACAGCAGTCCTGACAAACCAACAGCATGCACAGGCATAAATGCATAAGGCACTGCCAGAATGCCAACATAACAGTCCAACACAAAAATTACAGTTCATTGTTGATGGATGCAGAAGTCACTAGAAAAGTGTTAGTTTCACACACATTACTGTATATTGCAGAACCAGCTACTTCAGCCATTTTTCTGAACATGCAGTTCACAACACAAACAACCGCAGCCAGATGTAAAAGCATTCCACATGAAATCCACAGCTCACAGTGTTGCGCCATGCACTTAGTGGCTGGACGACGTAACTTGTTACATAAGTACACTGATTGATTAATATCTCCATAAATTGATTCATATGTGATGAAAGTAATTGACTGTTGTAAAAGAACATTGACTGATTGTTGTATCAGCACACTGAATAATTATCATATCATTAAAATGATTTATTGATATCTGTACATTATTTTATTGTTGTGTCAGTACATTGAGCTGATTCATGACTCTGGTGATCGAGTGAAATGGCGAGTCATGACCACCCATGCTTACCGGCATGTCACATGATGGATGGATGGTCAGTAAATTGATTGAATGGTGCATAAATACATTGATCAACTGTTGTACCAGAATACTGGTTGCTTATTTTATCAGTGCACATTTGTTACATCACTAAATTGTAAACATATTGTTACATCACTAAACAATAAACATAGTATTACATCACTACACTGTAAACATATAGTTACATCACTATACTATACAGTTATGCTTTTTGATTCCCGTGTAGAGGAGGCTCATCAGCCTTGGTTGGTATCTCCTCTAAGAGAGGAAACTCTAAATCTCAAACCTCCGCTGCCTTGCAGGAATACCCATATGGGAAAGGTCTCAGGAGTAAACCCTGAGGAAAAATCTGGAGATGGAATCCCTAAGGCAGTCCCATGTTGTAAACACAAACAACATAGTTCTGACAACTCCTGCGACGGCACTCATGCCAAGTTGCATTGCCATTCCCTTGGTCAACAATGGCGATGTGGAGAGGGGGAACTTGCTACTAGGCAACAGCAGGTACTACTAAAAAGAAAAATAGAAACCTCAAGCTACGGCTTGCAACCTGGAATGTAAGAACCATGTGTCCAGGATTTTCCACTGACCTGACAAATATTGATGATGTGAGAAAAATGGCTGTGATTGATGCTGTGATGCTGAACTCAATCATCTTAACATTGATATTGTTGGCCTGCAGGAGACTCGCCTCACTGAAGAAGGGTCCCGGATGATCCCCCATGTTGACATGAGTGAAATAGGCATTAGGATGGCATGAGCGCTGTTGACATGCGTGAGGTGCTGACATGAGCGCACTAAACCAATTTCTATTAAAAATCTGCAATGCGAGATCGCCATCATACAGCGCCAACGAGCTCAATTCACCTGCATGTTAGTAATTCACCGCATGTTAGTAATTCACCGCATGTTAGTAATTCACCGCATGTTAGTAATTCACCGCATGTTAGTAATTCACCGCATGTTAGTAATTCACCACATGTTAGCAAAACCACATTACTTGATGTCAATATTAGCATGTTTTTACCTATCCTCACCTTAATTTAATATCAAAATCGTTCGTAACATCGAAAATAACCCAATATTTCTCGGTATCATATGAACCACTGTTCACTTGTATGGATTACCATTCAAACCATTCATATCATTCAAATCAAACAAAATAATCCATCTCGACGATCAGTTGAGCACCTGATACAACACCTCATACTATCCATTCCTGACAAAATGCCATATACAACTCTCCTTATAAATCAGCATAGTCTTGCAGATAGCCTCACCGATACAGCGTCCACCTGCCCATATTGATGTTACCAAAAGGAACCGTCCTCTAAAAGTACTGGAGAGTTTTGGTCATAGACCATAACTTTAGGAAGGGAAAATCCCAACTGCACCTCCCCGTGGTAGAGGATGGGAAACACACCACGGTGTGGCTAACGCAGCCCTGGGGACCGAGTATCCACTGGAATAAGTGGACAACTCTACAGCTGAGCAGAGCAGGGCACTCACTTGTCCTTACAGTCAGAAATGGCTGTCAAAGGCTGAGGTAAAGGACTACCATGTGGATGTGGAAGGCAAGGGGAAACCACCACATTATCTTCCCAAGACTTCATGGCAAAACATATATCAGAGTTAGTGAACAACGTTAATGGCTGTCTTAGGACATCCTCGTCCGGTAGGGACAGTCATGAGCCACAGGTGACACCAGACCGTCACTCAGCTACTGATGGCAAAATCATAACTAAAATAAATAAATTTATAGTAGGAACATGGAATGTTAGGACATTAAATGAGCTAGGAAAGTTGACCAATGTTCTAAAAGAGATGGATAGCATGAAAATGAATATTCTAGGCGTTATCGAGATTAGATGGAAGGGATCTCCCCCGATGTGTCTTCACCTTGACATGGTGGGGGAGCTTGCGTGTCCCATCAACCCCATTTGCCTGCCGATGGATGAAAAACTACATATCGGACAGCTTATGGGATAGGGACCAGACTAAGAGAGACACAACCTGCTGCTCTGCAGGTAGACTGAGGATGGCAGTCAAAAATTTAAATCAGGTGCACGAAGGCAGAAGTTCTTGGTCCGGACAAAACTCTTAAGGCTCCCTGTCGAGGGCTGTGGCTGAACGCCACTAAGCCACAAACCCTCGGATCTGAGAGCCGGGCCGATACCCACCAAACAAAAAATAGAGGCGTGATACTGAGCAAGCTACATGCTCAGGTCTGATACATGTTCGAAGGCTCTCAGCTGGGGGATATGAGAGATTCCCGGATGAGAGGGCCAGGCCGTTTCTCGTTCACTGCTGCACGAAGGTAAGGTGCTGAGCCGGCAGCACATGTAGCTTACCTCGTGAGCGAGTACAAAAAGTCAGAAAGGTGCTCCAGTTGAAGGAAATGGTTACGAAAACTGTCTGTATCTAACTCATAGAGAGTGTAGACAAAAGTGGAAGAACGTCTCAATGATGCGAATTGGAACGCACGGCGAGCGAACCTATTGCATGGTCTGAAGTCAAAAGCAAAAGCGCACCGAGTGGATGTCGCTTGCAGTCTGACCGCTCCTGGTGTGTGCTTGAGCGATCGGTGGCAAGCGAGATGCCCAACACAGGGAAGGGAGGAACTAAAGCAGCCATGAGCAGGACGTGGCAACTCCTCGGGTGAGCCCAGTCTCAGAGCAATATGTGCTGGCTCTGCAATTATGGAAGCCTCTTTGGATAGCGAGGGAATGCCCATGGTCTGCCCCTGCCTTCTCTTGAGGGCCGACCGCGATGTCGTTGATCATTCTATCTTGACCAGCTGAGATGTTGGTGACATCACAACAGTCTAACGTGCCTCGAAACCAGAGGAAGGCTAACCTCATTAAAAAATGCCCGCCGGAAGCCAGAAGTGTCGTCCTACGGGTGGCAAACTAAAAATTGACACTATGCAATTACGTCCGAGTGAAATGTCTCGTCCTAATGTCTCTCATGCTAGGAACAGCTCTGACTACCTAGTTTCCGAATGCCACTCTTGTTCGGAACAGCTCTGACTAGGTAGTTCTCCGAATTTCTGTCGTGCCTGGAACAGCTCTGACGGGCGCAACGACAAGCACATGTCCGAAAACTTGCTGAGTGGATGCCATCTGCAAACCTGTCTGGTTTGTGCGGGAATGGCCCGGGGCAAACGAAATGACCAATATATTGAAGTGAGGATTTAAAGCAGCCATGAGCAGGACGTGACGATTTCCCTCGGTGAGCCCAGAACCAGGGCGCTATGTGTCGGCCCTGCAACTATGGAAGCAACCTTGGATGGCGGAAAATGCTATGGACTGTCCCTGCCTTCCTTTGAGGGATGACCGTTGTCTTCGACCATTCAACCTTGGCCAGCAGGGTTGTAGATGGCACCACAAAAGTGAGAGTCTCCCAGGAATGCTACCTGGTCAAAAAAGCACACTATTGTCGGATGTGTTGGCCTACGGGTTTCAGCCCAAGGGCACATAACAGACACACCGCAATCACATCTGAAAAAACACTCCGGATGAACGAAAAGAAGAAGAAGAAGATGGAAGGGATCAGCCAAAATTATAGCTAACAACCACACAATAATTTATTATGGAGAGGACACACATGAAAAAGGTGTAGGAATAATATTAGACGAAAAAAACAGCCAAGTCAATTAATGGATACTGGTGTATTTCAGATAGAGTTATTATGGTAAAAATCAAAGGCAATCAAAGGAATAGATATAAATATTATACAAGCATATGCACCAATAACAAGCAGTAGTGATGAAGAAATACAACACTTTTACGACAAAATAGAAATGGTGATGGCTCAAATTTTATCACAAGAAATAAAAATAATACTTGGTGACTTTAATGCAAAAGTAGAAAAGGGAAAAATGGAGAATGTAGTGGGGAATTATGGTTTAGGTACAAGAAATGAAAGAGGAGAAAAGCTAATAGAATGGGCAAATATCAATGATATGATAATTGGAAACACATGGTTTAAAAGACGACTGTACACATGGAAAAGCCCTGATAAGAAAATATGCAACCAAATTGACTACATACTAATTAATAAAAGATTTAGAAATGCTTTAATTAATGTAAAGACAATGCCTGGTGCTGACTGTAATAGTGATCATGTACCACTTTGTGGACAAATAAAAGTAAGATTAAAGAGAGGGAAAAAATGGTTAAGAACACGAGACTTAATAAAGAGGTTCTGAAAATAGATAAAGAAATTCAAGAACAATACAGAGTGACTGTGAAAAATAGGTACAATGCAATAGCTAAATTACAGAGTATAAATGAACAACGGGAAATGTTAAGGGACTCCATTCATCAAACTAGCAAAGAAGTATTACCGGAGAGAGGCCAAATAGCTAAGAAAAAATGGATGAATGAAGAAATCTTAAAACTGATGGAAAAAAGAAAACAGAGTAAAAATGACAAACAAGAATACGCTAAGATAAATAAAGAAATAACAGATAAATGTGGGAAGGCTAAAGAAAGTTGGTTAAATGTGCAATGCAAAAAAAATTGAATTAAATTCCATTAAAGACATAAAAAATATGCACGGACAAATTGGTGAGCTTACAGGAAGAAAAATAAGAATAAATACAGGGTGTTTGAAATCAAAAACAGGAAATATATTATTAGAGGAAGGTGCTATAATGAAGAGATGGAATAAGTATATAAGAGAATTATGTGATGGAGAAAGGGAAGAATTAACAGAAGATAGTAACTTAGAAGGTCCACCTTCTGAAGAGAAGAAGTCGCTGACACTATGAAACATATGAAGAAAGGAAAAGCAGCTGGGCCAGATGAAATCACAATAGAAGAATTAGAAGTATTGGGAGAATTTGGAGTAGATATATTAACCACAATGTTGAATGATATTTACAGCAGTGGATATTTACCCAGTGATATGCTGAAATCTGTATTTATAGCTATACCAAAAAGACCAGGAGCAATTGATTGTGAAGATTTCCGTACAGTTAACCTTATAAACCATATCAGTATATTTTTACTCAGAATCATAATGAGAAGAACCAAATGAAAATAAAAATGGAAATTAGTGAAGAACAGTATGGATTTGTGGAGGCAAAGGGCACAAACAATGCAATTTATACATTACGGACACTAATAGAAAGGTCAATAGAGAAACAGAGAGACATATATTTGTGCTTCATAGATTATATTAAGGCATTTGATAAAGAAAAACATGATGAACTGATTAAAATGTTGGAAGATATCAACATTTATGGAAAAGATTTAAGAATAATAAAGAATGTTTACTGGAACCAAGTAGCAGCAATTAAAATGGGAAATAAAGAGGGTAGTTACGAACAGATAAAGCTAGGAGTACAACAGGGGTGTGTCTTGATACCAGATCTCTTCTCCCTGTATAGCGAAGTAATAATGAGAGAGATCAAAGAGATGCCAGGAATACTAGTTGGGGGTTATAATATAAATAATATACGCTATGCAGATGACACAGTATTGGTGGCGGATAATTCAACAGACCTACAACAATTATTGGATGTTGTAGCAACAGAGAGTGCAAGGAAAGGACTCTCCTTGAATATCAAGAAAACAGTAACAATGGTAATATCAAAGAAAATGGTGACACCAAAATATGACATAGAAATAGAAGGAATAATCCTTAACCAAGTGGATAATTTTAGATACCTAGGGGCATTTATAACATCAGATGGAAGATGTACAACAGAGATTAGGAGCAGAATAGGGCAGGCAAAAGCCGCATTTCAGAAAATGAAGAGTATCTTATGCCATAAGTCACTATCACTGAATGTAAGAAAGAGAGTGATGAAATGCTATGTAGAACCAGTTTTGCTGTATGGCAGTGAATCTTGGAATGTAAATGAACAAATTAAGAAGAAATTATAAGCAACAGAGATGTGGTTCCTGAGATGAATCTCGCAAATTCCTTGGACTGCCATAGTAACTAATGACGACTGCCTGAAAAAGGCTAATGAAACTAGAACATTTTATACAACAATAAGACAGAGACAAACATCTTTCTTCGGTCACGTGATGATAAGAGAAGCATTGGAGAACATCGTGACAACTGGAAAGATCGAGGGGAATAGAGGCAGGGGCAGACCAAGAGAAATGATGCTGGATGGATTGAGATGGTGGCATGGATGAATATCAGCAGCAGAGTTGATCCAGAAAACCAAAGACCGAGATCTGTGGAGAGCCATGAACGCCTATGCCACCCAGCACAGCACTTGATGATGGTGATAAAAAGGAACCACTGCATCGCCAATGCCCCGCCAGGATACGATATGCAACCTCATCTAGTGTGTTAAATATCACCAATCCAAAATTTAATAATTATCATCCAACAAATATTAATCATGTTCGATTTTCATTCGACCCGATGCCCTTCCAATGACCGCTCATGATGGCAATGTGCTTCCATGACTACTTAGATGTTACCACACAAAAAAACACATTACCCCTCAGAACATCGCAGGAGTCCACCAACTCGAACAGAAATAGCATTCCCTAACAGGTGCTGATCCTTCTTATCAATCCCCGTCAAAACAATTAACGACAGTATTGATAATTGCTAATAACTGTCATGCAAACAGAAACAACTAATTAGTTCCGTTATTACAAATTATTCTTCTTCTTTCGATCGCTTGAAATATGTCTATATCTGCAATGTCGTCTCTTGCATGAATTGAACTGTTTTTTTCAGTTCACACAGTGGTCCATAGAGTTTATCTTCCACTGTCGTCTCTCTAGGCCAGAAGGTTTGCCTAGATATGTTATATTTTGGGCAGTCTTGGAGTATGTGCTCTGCTGTCTGCGACGCCAATCCACATGTGCACATGGCTGTTTCACCAATCTTGAATTTTGTATACATGTGGTTGCGTAATCTATTGTGTCCTGTTCTGAGGCGCAGAATAGTGACTTGTTCTGGTCTGTCCATAACGTGGTAGTCATCTTGAGCAGGTTTTGGTGGCTTTCTGACTGATTTGATCATTTTTTTCTTTTGGTGGTATGTAACGGGCACATCAGGTTGTTCTTCTTTGGCTCCTTCCTTAGCCAATTGATCAGCTCTGTCGTTTCCGGGTACTCCACAGTGGGATGGTATCCACTGTATGGTGACTTTATGCTGACTGCTAAGTTCAGAAAGTAGTGTCCTTAGTACTGGCAATTTCCCAGAGAGGAGCGCCTCGAGTACTGATTTTGCATCTGTTAGTAGCACCACAGGTTGTGTGCCAGTGCTGTTATTTAGTAATTTCTCTGTTGCTATCTTGATTGCCTCAATTTCGGCATCATAGTTATGGCAGTACTTTCCTGTCGGTACTCTGGCTGTGTCCCTAGTATTATTTGGGTATTCTATGTACACTCCCGCTCCTCCATTTCGAACAGCATTTTGTGCTGACCCATCTGTGTAGACTCGGATCCAGAGATCCTGTGGGTATTCTTCATCAAGGAAGCTGAGAGTGGCTGTTCTGCGCTGCACACTGTTCTGTTCTTCCTTGTCAAATATTCCTCTCACTTTTGTCTGGATTTGTATCGATAGTCTATGCTCATCTTTCCATGGAGTTCGCTCTGGAATAGTTGTTAGGGGGATACCAACTGTGGGCAGATCAGTGGTTTCTCTGCAGAGTCGTTTGGCCTGGTGGATAAAACTACTTCTTTTCAACCGCCCCATAGCTAGGTTTTCAAATCTGTTCTTCATAGGGTGGCCTGGCAAGCTGAGGAACTTTTCTGCTTGTATTAGCGTTTTCGTATCTCTGCGCTCACTCAGTGCCTGTGTCCTCCCCATCTTCTCCATTTCCACTATAGGGGTTGATCTCATCCCTCCTGTGGTGACTCTAAGTGCTTGATTTTGCACCTTGTCCAGCTCTTGTAGTGTGGTTTTTGATGCTGAACACCACGCTGTTGACCCATATTCCAGGTGTGGTCGTATGCTCTGTTGGTAAACTTTGCTAAGTATTTTCGTACTGGCTCCCCATGTGGTTCCACTTAGCTTTCTCAGGATGGCTATTTTCCTTCTGGCTTTTGCTACTGCTTTGTTGATGTGCTTTCTCCATGTCAGCTTGCCATCAAATGTAACTCCAAGGTATGTTAGGTTCTTTATCTTCTCTTAGGGGTGTTCCATTTATCTGGATGATCCCTGCCTTTTGTTTTGGAGAGAGAGTAAATAGGGTGGTGCTGCACTTGTCAGTGTTTATGCTGACACACCATCTATTTGCCCATGCAGCAAATGTATCTACAGCTCTTTGTAGCAATCTGGTGGCCACTGATGCATATTCATTTGTGCTCCATAGAACCAGGTCATCGGCGTACATTGCCGCTTTAATTCCATGCGGTAGGTGAGCAACAAGATCATTGATGAAGATTAGAAAAAGTGTGGGGGACAAGACTCCGCCCTGGGGGACACCGTGACGCAGTAGTACTTTCTTGCTCTTGAGTCCGTCTATCTGTACTCGGGCTCTTCTGTTGTACAAGTATGCTTTCACCCATTTGTACATTCTTCCATTGACTTTGCAGTTTCTCAGTTTCTTCATCAGACCTTCTTTCCAGACTTTGTCAAAGGCTTTCTTCAGATCTATCCATGCCGCAAGCACCAGCTTCTTCTCTTGGAATGCATCCTCAATTTCTTGAGAGAGGTAGGTTGTCTGATCTTCCGTAGAGTAGCACTGCCTAAAGCCAGCCTGCTGTGGCACAAGGATGTTTTTACTTTCAATGTACCACTGCAGTCTGTGATTGATGATGCGCTCCAGTGTTTTGCAGAGACAGCTGGTGAGGCTAATTGGTCTGTAGCTAGAGGCAATGGAACCATCTTTCCCTGATTTTAGGAGGGGTATCATGATTGCTTCTCTCCAGGCTTGTGGAACACTGCCTAAGGTCCAGCTGTTATTGAAGATCTGCAACAGCTTTGTTTTGGCCTCTGTTCCTAGGTTCCTGATCATTTCATTGGAGATACCATCAGCTCCTGGTGACTTTCTCATTTTCAGTTTTGATATGGCTAGCTCCAGTTCGCTGATTGTGATGGGTGCCTCCAGAACCTCATGTACTATTTCCTTCTGTCCTGTATGTTGTCGTTTCTTCGAATCTCTTGTTGTTTCTCTGGACTAATTTTGATATTGCTATCTTGTGCTGAACGAGTCCGCAAAATGGTCAGCTGCTTGCTTTCTTGTTAAGATTTTTCCATCTTTATGTAGCGCAATTTTTGAGTTTCTCCCTGTGCCCTCGTCATTAAGCTGTTTTATTAGCTTCCACAATTTCCTTGTGTCTCTTTCAAAGTTCAGAGACTCCGTTTTCTCCTGCCAGCTTTTCCGTCTAGCCTGCAGCTTGGCCCTTTGAAATTTGGCTTTTGCATGCTGGAATTTATTGTGGTGCTCTTGGCTGGGTGTGGCCTCTGCTTGCTTTCTACACACTTCAACATCATTATGCAACTGTTCCAGTTCACTACTCCAGTAGGGTTTATATTGTTTACGGGCTCCTCTTGGTACTGTTTCTCGCGCTGCCTGTAGTATGCATTTCCCAAACTCTTCAACTACTTTATTTATGTCTTTCTCAGTGTTCAGGTTTCTAATCAATATGCTGGTGCGATGCTTGTACATTGCCCAGTCTGCTTTCTTGTAGTTCCACCTCGAGAGGGTGCTGCTTTCACTTACAAGCTCATTTTCTACGGTTAGAAAGACTGGCCAATGGTCACTGCCACCAAGTTGTTTCCCAACAATTCGTGTAATGTTCCACTCCAGGTCTGGTGAATGAAAAGCCAGGTCAGGTGTAGTTGTAGAGTGCCATGATCTCGAGTAGAAAGTATGTGGGTCGGACGGCTTGTTAATCAACATGAATCTATTCTCATCCTGCCAGTCTTCCAGTCTCTCTCCTCTCTGGTCCATGTGATCATAGCCCCAGCTCTGCGAGTGGCTGTTGAAATCGCCACACACAATCATTTTTTCTTTTAGTGGTAGTGTGTCCAGTGCCTGTGGGCGGTCACTTGGACAGTAGTAATTGATCAGATGTAGATCTGTATTACCTGTCTTAAGTTTAAGTGTCTGATACTCAGCCCCTTCCATGTAGACTTTGATTTGGGAAGCCATGATGTTATTTCTTACAAGGGTCAGTATCCCACCTTTTCGCCTGTCCTTTCGGTCAGATCGGTAACACTGGTAGCCTCTGATTTTGAAGGCTATATTTTCATTGAGGTGAGTTTCTTGCAAGCAACATATGCTTACTTTTTCTTGGTCCAATTTTTTTTCTAATTCTATTTTTTTGTTGCTGACTCCCTCCGCATTCCAGTGCATTATTTTAAGTCTTCGTTTGGTAAGGCCAGTCATCCTATTCTCATGTCCCCTGGCTCCACAGGACATCTGAGAAGGACCTCCAGTAGTTGGGGTTGGACCCTTTCGAGACATAGGGCCCGGCACTGCACCTGCCTGGGGGTCCAAAGCAGGGCGAGAACCATAACGATTAGCAGTAGTCGACATATTCCATTTTGCGTGATTGCGTGGCATCCTGATTTCTGTGGTGCGCCTCTTGGCTGATTGCCTCCGACTTCAGCACCTTTCTTTGCTAGAGCAGACTGTGGTCTCACTCGAGTGTAGATGTGTACACGCGCACACACCTGTCTGCGCATGCATGTACGTGCATACACATCTAGAGCATACTGGTTATTTTCCGGCGCCAGAGATTCGCCGTCGCCCCTTCTCCTGTTAGTTTAAACAGGTCCGCCGCGTGAAGGCCAGGAGTTGGACTTTTGCTGCATAGGTTATGTATTCACGAGCCATTGAGGTATTTAAGCAATGTTGGGCGCTCACCCCAACACCGCGCCTCGGCTACATACAGCAACATTTGGAACCCTACAAATTATTAATTTTATAACAATAAATGTAAACAAAAATATCATGTAAACAACAATAAAACACAGTAAATATTAATAATGTCATGCCATAATCATGCAGAAAATCGAAACCATTAAACCTCAATATTAATATGAAGTTTAACGAATAAACAATCAATTACTTAATAGAGTTCATACTTACAATCCAAATCCTCCATTATTAATATTGATATATTAACAATAAACTCAAACAAACAAATTTTCAATGATTAATCTCATGCAGCTTCCATTAATAATGTAATATATAGTAACCAAAAGTTTTTACTACATCTTGAATGTTACGTTCAGATTATTAATTATCTTTTATTTATTTTCACAATATTCATTTACCAGAAAAAAAATAATATTTATTTTTAATAATAATAACATCCTTTAGTTCTATGATTTTATACAACATTTGGATAGTACAGATGGGTAAGAGATCTCAGGGTCGGCCTCTACTACTATACACAGATGTGTGTAAGCGGGACACGATTGATACAAGCATAGATAATGAATGAACAAACGAACGAACGAATGAACAAACTTTATTTTCAAAGGGTAACAAATTGGGCACACAGGCCCGTCTTACATTTGGCCCTTCCAATCACTCATCTTTCGTTCATCAATAATGCATTATATATTCACATAGGAAAAATACATTGTCAAATGAATGTTGTAAACATAAACAATGCATATTACCATAAATGAAATAATTAATAAAACAAATAATGAACATTAGGAGCAAGTCGCTGCTGAACATGTTGCATGGAGGGCACATAGCAGAAATGGAATAAAGACAAAGGAGAAAATGATTGCAGATAGGTCACTCACTGAGTGTATGAGACGTATGATGGTACATGATGGTGAAAATGACCTTGTGTTCACATGCATCCAATGTGGACAAACATTTATAGTGTGAATTAGCCTTATCAGTCATATTAGCTACCGCCATGGGTTGTAGGGCAGAAGAAGGGCAGAATGTCAGACGGGCCTGCGTGCCCAATTTTAAACCCTTTGAAAATAAAGATTTTCTTTCATTTGTTCATTCGTAGTTATTTTGCCTTTTTGAAGCACAATGTAACAAACTATTGTCTGTCAAGACGGCAAGGTGCCAAGTATCTAATCATTACTTGTTTCTCTAGATCAGTGGTTCTCAACCGGTGGGGAATTTCCCCCCCCCCCCCCCCCATGGGGGAATTTTAGGGTTTCCGGGGGGTGGGGTGGGGGGGGGGGTGGGGGGGGGGGGGGGGGGGGAATGCAGACCATTTCAAGATTGTGTTAATACAAGAACCGATTACTTGATATTGTTTTTCCCTTCATACTTTACAGTTAAGTACGTCTCATCCTGCTAAAATTCATTTTATAAAGTCGGTAGACCCACAAATCATGTTTTATGTGGATGTCTAGATTTGTTTTAGTATATGCTATTAAATTTACCTTCCATTTTTACGTACACTGTGTAGGGGTGGGGGGATTTTTAGAAAGCAAGTATGAAAGGGGGAGAATGACATTCTCAAAATACGGTGAATGGGGGGCACAGGCCAAATTTTTGATAGGGAAGGGGGGGGGGGGGGGGGGGGGAATGACGTTCTGAAAATATGGTGAAGGGAGCACGGGCGAAAAAAGGTTGAGAACCACTGCTCTAGATGATGTATCTAATCACCACTTGTTTCTCTAGATGATGTATCTAATCACCACTTGTTTCTCTAGATGATGTATCTAATCACCACTTGTTTCTCTAGATGAAGTATCTAATCACCACTTGTTTCTCTAGAAAGTTAGTTAGTTATAAAGTGTAACCTCTTCTTACATCTGGTTCATTGGACAATGGTCTCCCGAACAATTACAGACCCATTTCCTTACTACCATCACTATCTAAGGCCCTAGAAAAACACATCCATAAAGTAACATTACAGTATTTAGTTCGCAACAAGCTTATTGTCGACAGCCAATCAGGATTTTGACGAAAATATTCTTGCCATACAGCCCTAACAAACATGATAGAAAATTGAAATCAGAATATAAACAACAACAATCTATGTGGAACTGTGTTTATTGATTTCAGGATTGATATGATAGACCATGTTATTTTAATTTAAAAACTTGAGACAATGAAAATTGGCTCTAATGTAGTCACTCTAATATCATTTTTTCTATCAAACAGAAAGCAAGTAGTATCACATAATAAATCTCTGTCTCAAACCACTACCTTCAATATTGGAGTACCGCAAGGCTCTATTCTTGGCCCTCTATTATTTGCCATATATATTAACGATCTACCTTTGCATCTTTCGTCGTCCTGCGATCTATTTGCAGATGACTGTACAGTGTTTCCGGTTTCAAGATGGTGATGGACGGTCGTGTTGTTTTGTGTTCGTTAACTTTTTCGCGTAGGGGATGGATTTATTCATCTCTTGCGTGTAATTGGTGTGCCAGGATGTAAAACCAGGAGTTTCTACTCAAGATCTGCGCGGGTGCTACGGAGTTCGTGCATCGAGCGAAGACATCCTTGAGTGAATTTTCAGCAGCGTGTGTGGTTCTTAGCAATCTGTGTTTACGTTTTTTCAACATGGCGGAAGAACGTGTTTTTTCAGAGCGGTCAGCAGTCAACATAACGAAGCGGCATGGTAGCCGCGCAGGGACAAAGAAGCAAGGTAAGCGCGGTGGTTTGAGGCGTTTTAGACTCAAGTGTCACCGTCTAGGACTCAGGAATATCTGTATTCTATATTGGAACTGTGCCAGTGTAAAACAACGGGGCTCTATTTTAGAAACCCTAGTTTACAGGAATGACATTGTAGCACTCCAGGAGACGAGACTGGGCGATCAGCTACTCTGAATTGCCGGCTTCAAATGTTTCTACAACAGACGACATCTGGGAACGGCGATTCTCGTTCGCGACAGCATGGTGGCGTCAGAGCTAGACATGTCCAGTTGGGACAGTGACGATATACAAATACAGGCGTTGAGAGTTCATTCCAGTATACCATTCGTGTTGGTTAATGTTTATGCCCGCAATGCGAGTATGGACGCCCAGAAGTGGCAGTGCTTAAGTGGCATATTAGGCCACGAGAGAAATGTTATTTTCTGTGGTGACTTCAACGCTAAAGGCAGAGCATGGGGAAACACTTCCTCCAATACACAAGGGGAGGAGCTCGAGACTGCACTGGAAACCATCGACCTGGTTTGTATTAACAGTGGCTGTGTCACCAGGACAGCAAGCCGTCCAGGCGATGAGGACAGTGCTATTGATCTGGCTGCTAGTTTCACCTTCACTCACTACAGTGTGTAGATGGGGTGTCCTAGGACACCATGGCAGCGACCACCACCCGTGCAGCATATTGGTGGAGAAAGGACAGAACCAGGCAGCACAAGCTAAAGGTAAAGACGTTCCAGTATGACAGTACAGGGCAAGATGTGGTGAGTAAAATAAGACGTGACAAGCGCAGAACGTTTCAGGGCAGGAAAAAAGCTGGGAGCAGCCACCGTGGTGGAGTTTCGAGGTGGAGAAGGCTTGGGTGGATAAGCGTAGTGCTGTAAGGAGATGGCAAAATGCCAAGAAGAACAGAGCTGGTCATCCTAGTCCCTGCTTGCACTTAGAAAGAGAGATGCACACAAAAGTAAGCTATTTCAAAAAACTGGTCAAGGTGGTTAAAAGCGAAAAATGGGCAGAGGTGTGTCAAAGAGTAAGCACAGACAAGTCACTGAAATTGTTCTGGCGACTACATAAAAGCATGAGTGGTGTAGTCAAGAATAAGAGCATTTCAGACTTCCAAGGTGCTGACCTCACCTGGCAGAGGACTGACGAGGACAAGGGCAAAGCCCTCTTTGAACGCTACCTTGAGCAGGGCAACCAGACAGACATGGGAGGCCGAAATCTGGCCAAGGAGGTCACCTCAGACAGATGCAAGGCCCAGAACACTTTGGAGGAAGACACAGTGACAGTGAAAGAAATCAAGGCTGTGCTTCGACGATCAAAAAACAGTGCTCCAGGTCCTGATGGCATAAGATACGACGACATAAATAGGTGTACCGACAATGAGCTAGAGAAACTAGCAGACATGTACAACAACAGTATAGGGAGTGCTAGCATCAAGGAGGAATGGTTACACAGCTATCTGATTCCCTTGCCGAAGCCTGACAAAGACCACAAAAAAATTCAGGGATATCGAATTATAACCATGCAGAATACAATAGGCAAGCTGCTGGAGAAGGTAATTGCCAGGAAAATATCAAGCCAACTAGAGAGGCAAGGTGTTTTCCCACCTACCCTGGGTGGGTACCGTCCAAAAAGAGAAACCTGGACCAATGCAGCAGTCTTTGCCCATGATGTCTATGAAGGTTTCCACTCAGGCACTGAAACCGTTGCTGCAGCGATTGATCTTGAGGACGCATACAACAGAGTACCACTGGATTTTTTAATGTTTCAGCTTCTTGAACTAAACGTAAGTCCATTCCTCCTTAGTTGGATCGCTGCAGCCCTCTACCAACGGAAAGTAGTTTTTAGATGTGGCAGTTGGACTTCGGAACCAACAACAATATATCCTGGCCTACCACAGGGATCGCCATTATCTCCGGTACTGTTCAACTGCCTACACAGTGAGAATCACCAGTGAGCAGATCACTGGACCTGGCAGGACATTGTCGTATGCCGATGATGTTTTAGTGTATCGTCAGGGTAAGGATAGAGAGGAGGTTGCTGTGGAACTACAAACCGAACTCAATCGCATAAGTACTTGGTGTGATGAAGCTGGGGCAATGGTCAACCCAACAAAGGCAACAGTGACTTGGTTCTCGTTGAATAATCATATTGTCAACAATCCAACACCAACTGTAATGCTGTGTTCAGAGACGGTGGAAAGAACGCAGGCAATGAATTACCTGGGGATACGGTTTGATCGAAGCCTTGCTTATAATGTGCACATAGACCAGGTGATAACAAAGGCCAAGCGGGGTTTGGCAGCAATGCGGGTGATGGCGGCAGCAAACTGTGAGCAGCGCCATCTATGTCTTCTGTACGAGGGGCTGGTCATGTCTGTTTTGGAGTATGCAATGGCAATCCTGACTCTCAGCCATAAGCACATAGAAAGGATGGAAAGGATACAGAATGAAGCTATGCGCATTATTCTTGGATGTACAAGAGATACAGCATGCAGGGCGATGCGCTACCTTCTTGATTTTCCAACCATTGAAGAGAGAATACAAGTTTGCAGGGCACGCGCCTACCTCAGAATTAACGCAAACACACAACATCCACTGCATAGTGAAATTAGGAAGGTGAAGGGCAGCAAGGTTAAAAAGAGGACGGTCGTGGATGGGTCAAGCCGAAGACATTCTTCAACAGGTGTGTTCACTTGAGGACTTAGAACCTGGCGAGGAGTGGGTGCAAGTGCCAACAGACTTCTGCACATCCTTTTCAGTTTGCATCCAACTAGATAGAAAATGCAGACAAGAAAATCCGGCTGCTGTTGAGGCTGAAGTACAAGCGTTGATTTTCGAGAATTCGCTAGACGGTGACGCGGTCATCTACACAGATGGGTCGGTCGTCCGACAAGTGAGAAGCTCATGGGCCTTTACAGCTCGGACCGGAGGGAGAATTGTGAAGGAGGACTCTGGTGCTTTCACTGAAACCACAAGTAGCCTGACCATGGAAGTCATGGCAGTAAGTAAAGCAATAACATGGCTCGAGACACAGACATTCACTAGGGCTTGTTTCCTTAGCGACTCAATGAACATGATCAAGAGGATAGAGGAGGGGTCGATCCGAAGAGAATGGTTGCTGCCTCTGAAGCGGTCTCGGCTGGCAAAGATTAGTTTCATCTTCGTGCCAGGTCATGCGGGAGTACAAGGAAATGAGCGGGCTGACAAGCTCGCAGGTGAGGCTACTGTGGAGGGCGGAAGCGCCATGGACCAGGCTGACATTCTGAATGCTCTACGAGAAGTGAGACTTTTGCGAGAACCAAGTGATGACTGTGAATCTACAACAATGGCCAGACTGCGGGAGCAGCAAATTAAAAGAGGGGTGGCCAAACAAGAACACTATGCAGGAAGCCAAAGAAGATTGATAAACCAACACAGAACTGGCGTCGTTAGCCGCTACACGCTGCGGGATTTGCTGAGGAGGGGATCCGAGCACTTATGGACTGAATGGTTCGATGTGCAACGAGGATGATCTGTCGACTAACTAACTAACTAACAGTGTACACAAACTCTGAAAACTGTATTTTGCTGGAGTCGTCTTTGCAACAAGAATTAAATAATGTAATAATAATAATAATAATAATAATAATAATAATAAGTCTTTATTTTCAAAGGGTTAAGAATTGGGCACGCAGGCCCGTCTGACATTCTGCCCTTCTTCTCTATTTCCTCTCATACATTCTTTCATTCAACATCACTTATGAAGCAACTTTTGACAACAAAAGAACATTAAAACGCATGAAAAATAATCAATAACAAATGACTCACTGAGGCAGTGTTTACATGGGCATTATAAATACCTAAGGAGGGTGTAACGTGCCATACATAAGGGAATGTTTTTTGGCTAGTTGTCGTTTGAGATAAGTTACCATTATTGTCTTTTTTGTGTTATTTGTTATGGGGGCATGTAGTCTGTACTAAGGTAGTGTTCAAACAGGTTGCGAATGTATGAATCATGATTGGTGGTGTCTTTGATTTCTTGTGGAAGATTGTTCCACAACTGAGCGGCAGAGTATGCTAAGCTTGTTTTATATAAGTCTATCCTAGGTTTAGGGACATGAAGTATATTTAGTCGTTCGCTATGTCTAGCGTTATATTTAAACAATGGCCAAAGGTAGCTTGGAGCATTTTGAAATAGGATTTTGTGAATTAGTTTGGTCTTATTAAAAAGCAGGCGCTTGTGGAGTGGCAGTAACCGGAGACGTTTATATAGGTTAGAATTGTCGGTAAGCTTTTCACCATTAATTAAACGCACTGCCCTTTTCTGGAGTGAATATAGGCGTTTTGTTATTGATTTGGAGCATCCATCCCAGACTGTGGAGCAGTAATCAATATGTGTTTGTATATGAGAAGTATAGAATATCTTTCTTGTGTTTTCGTCAAGGAAATTTTTAATTTTGGCAAGTTGGTATACTTTTTTGGCTATTTGTTTAACTAGAGCATGAACATGTGAGTTAAAAGTTAGATTTTGATCTATGATAACACCCAGTGTCTTGTGCTCGGTGACACTTTCTACAGGCGTGCTGCCAATGTGCAGCTGAAGAGTTCTCTGCGAGTTTAGAGTGTGAAGTCTTTGCCTGGTTCCTATTAACATAGACTTTGTTTTAGTAATGTTAATTTGCATGCGGTTTGCATGACTCCAGTTAACTACACTATTTATTTCCTGTTGCAAGGATAATTCTAGCACATTACGATCAACAGCATTCGTATATACTGTGCAGTCATCAGCAAATAGATCGCAGGACGACGACAGATTTAATGGAAGATCATTTATATAAATGGCAAATAATAGAGGGCCAAGAATAGACCCCTGAGGTACTCCAATATTAATGGTAATGGCTTGAGATAAAACTTTATTGTGTGATACTACTTGCTTTCTGTCTAATAAGAATGGTTAGGTGGAGCTATGCAAACCGTATGCAAATTAACATCACTAAAACAAAAGCAATGTTATTAACAACCAGACAAAGACTTCAAACTCTAAGCTCACACACATCACTTCAACTTCACATCGATAACATGCCAGTAGAAAGTGTAATTGAGCACAAAAAATTAGGCCTAATCATTGATAGAAACCTAACTTTTAATTCCCACGATCATGTGCTCATTAAACAAACAGCAAAAAAAAGTCTACCAACTCGCCAAAATTAAAAACTTCCTTGATGAGGACACAAGGAAAATATTCTATACTTCTCATATACAGACATATTTTGACTACTGCTCTACAATCTAGGAGGGTTGTTCTAATTCAAACACCAAGTGACTTTACTCACTCCAGAAACAGGCCATGAGTCTAATTTATAGCAAACATTTATCTGACAATCCTAGCCTGCATAAACGCCTTCAGTTACTACCACTCTGCAAACGCCTGCTTTTCAATAAAAAATTTTGTTGCGTATCCCTTACGGGGCGTTGCAGTCAACACCAGCATTTTCATGCTGCTGTTGATGTACTAGGCAAGTGTTACGTTCAGTAGTTTGCCATTGCTTTCTGAACGACCAGCCCCTATACCTTTTTCGAAAAAACCAGCACCGCCATGTTTCGAACCCGGGTATACGGGCTCACAAACCGCGTTCGCAAGCCCTTAGCCACAGAGACCGATTTTTTTTTTTCACTAAAGCTAAACTAATTCACAAAATCCTACATCGGAATGCCCCAAATTACCTTTGGCCGTTGTTTAAATATAATGCTTGACACAGTGAACGATTAAATATATTACACATTCCGAAGCCTAGGATAGACTTATACAAAACAAGCTTAATGTACTCTGCAGCTCAGCTGTGGAACAATCTTCCACAAGAAATCAAAGACATCACCAATCCCTATTCATATAATCACAAATTATTCGAACACTATCTCAGTACGGATTACCTTCCCCCTTAATAATAGAAATAATAATAACAAAACCCTAGTATAACAGCCAGTCCCCTTTTGGTAGGCCAGTATATTCCTCATGGCTAATAACAAGTGTCAGACCATTATCTAATATTACTGAGTCGTGTAGTTTTGATGTTCGCATTTTGCCCATGCCTTTATAATGCATATCTTTTATATTGTTGCTGTTCTCTGTTAGCCTTGAATGATGTGTGAATGAAATAATGTATGAAAGAGAGTGATAGAAGGGCAGAATGTTAGACCAATGCCCAATTCTTAACCCTTTGAAAATAAAGTTTGTTCGTTCATTCGACAGATCATCCTCATTGAATCGAACCATTCAGTCCATAAGTGCTCGGATCCCCTCCTCAGCAAATCCTGCAGCTTGTAATGGCTAACGACACCAGTTCTGTGTTGGTTTATCAATCTCCTTTGGCTTCCTGTGTATTGTTCTTGTTTGGCCACACTTCTTTTAATTTGCTGTTCTCGCAGTCTGACTATGATTGTAGATTCAGTCATCACTTGGTTCTCGCAAAAGTCTTACTTCTCGTAGAGCATTCAGAATGTCAGCCTGATCCATGGCATGTCCACAGTAACCTTACCTGCGAGCTTGTCAGCCCGCTCATTTCCTTGTATTCCCGCATGCTTTGGCACAAAGATGAAACTAATCTTTGCCAGCCAAGACCGCTCCAGAGACAGCAACCACTCTCTTCGGATCCACCCCATCTCTATCCTCTTGAGCATAACGAATTCTCGAAAATCAATACTTGTACTTCCGCCTCCACAGCAGCCAGATTTTCTTGTCTGCATTTTCTGTCTAGTTGGATGCAAACAGAAAAGATGTTCTCTAGATGAAGTTTATAATCACCACTTGTTTCTCTAGATGATGTATTTTTTTTTTTTTTAGCATATCCTTTACAGGACTTAGCTGTCAACACTAGCATCTTTCAGCTGTATTTTGATCTCTTGGCAAGATTACGCTCAGTAGTTTGCCATTGCTTTCTGAGCGGACCGGCTCAGTATCCCGCAAGTCACGAGCGGGGGTCGAACCGCCTCAGCTCTCGCTCCGCTATGAGACTCTGCGTGATAAACGGGATTACAGAGAGAAAGTGTTGTAACCCCACAGCCAGAGAGACCAGCAGATGATGTATAATGTATATAATCACTACTTGTTTCTCTAGATGATGTATCTAATCACCACTTGTTTCTGTAGATGATGTATCTAATCACCACTTGTTTCTCTAGATGAAGTATCTAATCACCACTTGTTTCTCTAGATGAAGTATCTAATCACCACTTGTTTCTCTTGATGATGTAGCTAATCACCATTTGTTTCTCTAGATGATGTATAATGTATATAATCACCGCTTGTTTCTCTAGATGATGTATAATGTATATAATCACCACTTGTTTCTCTAGATGATGTATCTAATCACCACTTGTTTCTCTAGATGATGTCATCATTGGCACCTTGCCGTCTTGACAGATGATAGTTTGTGCTCTAAAAAGGCATAGCTTTTAACTATGGCGGTAGCGAGTGTGACTGATAAGGCCAATTTGCGCTGTAAATGTCCGTTCACAGTGGGTGCATGTGAACACGTGGTCATTTCCACCATCATGCACCATCTTACGTCTCAAACGCTTGGTGTGTGACTTTTCTGCAATAATTTTCTCCTTTGACTTTATTCCATTTCTGATATTTGCCCTCCATGCAACACGTTCAGCGGCGACTTGCTTCCAATGTGCATTATCAATGCCTGTATCAATCATGTCCCGCTTACACACATCTTTGTATCGTAGTAGAGGCCGACCCTGAGATCTCTTACCCATCTGTAATTCACCAAAAAAGATATCCTTTGGTATTCTACCATCATCCATCCTCCTAAGATGTCCTATCCATCTAAGTCTACGAAGACTGAGCATGGAATAAACTGTCACACAACCTGATCTTTCCAATACTTCAGTATTTGTGATTTTGTCTTGCCACTTAATACCAAGAATTCTTCGCAGACACCGCATATGAAAGCTGTTTAAATTGTTCTCTTGGTGTGAGTAAGTTGTCCAGGTTTCACTGCCATAGAGAAGAGTACTAAGGACACAGGCTTGATAGACAAGGACTTTTGTTTTGGCAGTAAGCTTCCTGTTCTCCCAGACTCTTTTTCTTAACCTGTTCATTGTTGTTGCTGCCTTACCAATCCGGATGTTGATTTCCTGATCTAGGGATAATTTGCTATTTACCACTGATCCTAGATATGTAAAATGGTCTACTATCTCTAGTTCGGCGTCGTCAATAAAGATTGATGGTACCCCATGTGCACCTTGTGACATAATCTGTGTCTTCTTTTTGCTAATTGTTAAACCAAATTCAGAACAAGCATTGGAGAATGCAGATAGTAGACATTGCAATTCTTCCTCAGAGTGGGTCGTAACTGCAGCATCATCTGCAAAAAGCAACTCTCTGATCAGTACCCTCCTAATTTTGGTCTTAGCCTTCAATCTCTGAGCATTGTAGAGGCCGCCATCTGAGCGTGAGTGAATGTATATACCACCATCCTGATCACGAAATGCATATTTCAGTAGAAGTGAAAAGTATATTCCAAAGAGGGTGGGAGCTAGTACACAACCTTGCTTAACTCCACTCTTGATTTCAAATTCTTCAGAAGTTGCACCATCAAACTTGATTATACCCTTCATGCCTGTGTGGAACGATTCCACAATGGACAGAAGAGTTGGTGGGCAGCCAATCTTCTTTAGTGCCTTGAACAGACCCTCACGACTGACCAAATCAAATGCCTTTGTGAGGTCGATGAAGGCAATAAACAGTGGTTGATTCTGTTCACGGCATTTTTCTTGCATTTGTCGCAATGAGAATATCATATCAGTGGTAGACCGGTTCTGTCGAAAGCCACACTGTGATTCGGGGTAGACTTGATCTCCTAGGACTTGAAGTCTGCGCAGAACAATTCTGGCAAATACTTTCCCAACAATACACAGAAGTGAGATACTCCTATAGTTGTTACAGTCGCTCCGATCACCCTTGTTCTTGTACAGCGTTATGATGTTTGAATCTTTGAAATCCTGTGGGACTTGTCCTTCACGCCAGCATAGCTCTATTAGCTGGTGGATCTGTAGAGTGAGTGTGTCTTGCCCACTCCTGATAACCTCTATTGGAATCCCATCCTTACCTGGAGCCTTGCCAGATGCAAGTTCACTTATAGCACACTTAACTTCTGTTATGGTGGGAAGTGTGTCCAGGTGGTCAAGAGTTGGTAGAGCCTCTATGGCGTTAAGGGCATCATCCGCTAGTTTGGTCTCACTTGAGTAAAGCTCCAAATAGTGCTCTACCCATCTGTCCATCTGCTGTTTCTTATCAGTGATGACTTCTCCAGTCAAGGTTTTCAGCGGTGCACTTCTTTTGATCACTGGACCACAGGCTTTCTTTATTCCTTCATACATGCTTCTTATGTCTCCCTTATCACTTGCGATTTGAATGGACTCACATAACTTGATCCAATAATCATTTGCACACTGCCTGGCAGCCTTTTGCACATCCTTCCTAGCTTGCCTTAGCTCACTCAGAGTGTTACGCGTTGGTCTTTCCTTGTTTCTTAAGAGAGCTTTCTTCTTCTTATCAATCAAGGGCTGCAGAGTCTCGCTGTTGGCCGCAAACCAGTCCTGCCTCTTATGATCCACAGTGCCGTAAACCCCTACGGCAGTTTTATAAAGAGTTTCCTTAATTTGACCCCACTTTTCATTTACTGTACAATTTTCTGGTGTATCAGTGAAAGCGTCTTCAAGTTGCTGTTGAAACTGAAAGCACTTTTCAGGATCATGAGTGTTAATAATATTAATCCTGGGGCTAGATTTGTGTTTAGCTGTGTAGATTCTCTTTGGTCTCAGTCTAACTCTTGCAACAACCAAAGAATGATCTGTATCACAGTCAGCACTGTGGTAACTACGAGTCAATGATATATGGTTCAGATGTTGTCTCCGTGTGATGATGAAGTCCAGCTGGTGCCAATGGCCGGATCTTGGATGTTTCCATGTGACCTTATGCATCTCTTTTGTTTTAAAAAAAGAGTTTGTAATACATAGGTCATTACTGGTGCAATGCTCCAGCAGCCTTTGCCCATTTTCATTCATGCGACCGATGTTGTATTTTCCAAGGGACACTGGCCATGAACTCGAGTCCTTGCCCACACGAGCATTGAAATCACCGAGCATATAAATGTAGTCAGATTTTGGAACTGCCTTGATCACGGAGTCTAACTCCTCATAGAACAAATCCTTCACATCATCAGAGGAATCGAGTGTCGGTGCATATGCAGTAATAATGGTGGCAAACCCACAAGAGGTTGCCAAGCGCAGGGATAATAGTCTTTCATTTCCTCCTGCTGGAATTTCAATCATTCCCAGTAGCGAATTCTTCACTGCAAAGCCCACACCGTGTTGCCTTTTTTCTGCCTGCCCTCTACCCTTCCAGAAAAAGGTGTAGTTGTTTTCCCTGAGTGACCCTTCCTCAGCGAGGCGAGTCTCCTGCAGGCCAGCAATATCAATGTTAAGACGATTGAGTTCGGCATCAATCACAGCCGTTTTTCTCACATCGTCAATATTGGTCAAGTCAGTGGAAAATCCTGGACACATGGTTCTCACGTTCCAGGTTGCAAGCCGTAGCTTGAGGTTTCTATTTTTATTTTTGTTTGTACCTGGTGCATTGGTTTTACAGCCTGCGATTCAGATTTTGTCCTAGCCCCAAGCACCCATTGAAGCAGGCAGGCTGTGGCGGATCAGCACCCAATTGGCTGGGGGCTGCCCAGCTTGAGGCGGGCGGTAGCTGATCAGTGACACCTATAGGTGTCTCCCACCGTCAGAGGCAACGCGTGGCGCCCCATGTCTACGCCAACTGACAAGGACTTATAACCCGTAACAGTTGCCTCTCGCTTTGATTCCGAGACCAGTTAAGACCAGGGATGGAGTTATTGCCTCTCCATAGCACAAAGCCTGGGCTAAAATATAGAGATCATGTGTTGCCCATGCAGCATGATCCCTCTCTCGGCCTGCCTAGTTCACTCCAGAGGAAAGGTAACACCCCTACATCTGGAACAAGACAAGCTGCAGAAGCTGCCGGATCAGCAAAGCAATGCTCTAACTGTCCGCCTGTCGGAGCTTCGATCCTAGACCAGTCGCCAACCAAGGCTTAGGGCTTGGTCTGCCCTGCCATGACAATTTTGTCTTTAGCTTGCATTTCCTCGCACCAGGGTAAGGCTTGTACCCTCCCAATTGTGCTCTTCCGCCCGAAGCCGTTGGCACAATGTGGGGTGTCGGGTTTGGTAAGCGCCGCCCAACGTTCGGCGCTAACAGAAACCAGGTAGTACCGTCTACTGTTATACGGTAGCTCAGTTTTATCTGACTAAGACCTGACCTGATCTAGATGATGTATAATGTAAATAATCACCACTTGTTTCTCTAGATGATGTATAATGTATATAATCACAACTTGTTTCTCTAGATGATGTATAATGTATCTAATCACCACTTGTTTCTCTAGATGATGTATCTAATCACCACTTGTTTCTCTAGATGATGTATAATGTATATAATCACCACTTGTTTCACTAGATGATGTATAATGTATATAATCACCACTTGTTTCTCTAGATGATGTATAATGTATATAATCACCACTTGTTTCTCTAGATGATGTATCTAATCACCACTTGTTTCTCTAGATGATGTATAATGTATATAATCACCACTTGTTTCTCTAGATGATGTATAATGTATATAATCACAACTTGTTTCTCTAGATGATGTATAATGTATCTAATCACCACTTGTTTCTCTAGATGATGTATCTAATCACCACTTGTTTCTCTAGATGATGTATAATGTATATAATCACCACTTGTTTCTCTAGATGATGTATAATGTATCTAATCACCACTTGTTTCTCTAGATGATGTATCTAATCACCACTTGTTTCTCTAGATGATGTATAATGTATATAATCACCACTTGTTTCTCTAGATGATGCATAATGTATATAATCACCACTTGTTTCTCTAGATGATGTATCTAATCACCACTTGTTTCTCTAGATGATGTATAATGTATATAATCACCACTTGTTTCACTAGATGATGTATAATGTATATAATCACCACTTGTTTCTCTAGATGATGTATAATGTATATAATCACCACTTGTTTCTCTAGATGTATAATGTATCTAATCACCACTTGTTTCTCTAGATGATGTATCTAATCACCACGACTGCTCACCTTGTGTTGACTGGTCATCTTACCAGGACAATTACCAACTTGATTCTTCTGAAAGTTCTGCAAACTTAGACAAATTTGATGAAAGCAATAAACCACCTGACATTTCTGAAAGTTCTACAAACATAAGACAGATTGGAAGAAAATAATAATTCATTTAACATTTCTGTTCTGAAAGTTCTGCAAACAAAGCTAGATTAGAATAAAACAATAAACCACTGATATTGTCTCTACTGACCTCCCTTGACAGCACTGTAGGAACGAAGTCATACCCGATTCCCTCGACTTCGTAGAAGGAGACATCACTTTTATTCAGGCCATCGGGTACTGCCAAAATTGATCCCTCCGGGTCAACTCCAATGATCTGTGTGAATAATACAATCATGTCAAATGCAAAAACAGAAAGTGTAAGAAAACATTTTCAAGCTAAAACATACAAAATATACTCAGTAGCATGGACTAATCAACATGACCAGTGCCATGAGTCGGGTTACTTAAGACCTGAGTAACAGCAACATAGATAGTTGAGACATTAAAAGGGATAAATAATCATGGAGAGCTATAAGGAGAAAGACACCGGTAATGGGCTAAAGATAGTAGCCAATCGAGCGGCAGGACTGAGGGTACGTGATGTGGTTTGAACGCAGTGGGCGGACAGTGGAGAAGGCAGTTGGTCCGGGAAACACAGCCAGGTTCACATCGTGGAAATTGACAAGACCAGCTGTATCATATAAAGATGGAGACAGTGTTTCAAAGGTGAAGAGGAAAGCCTACGAGTCAAGCAGCATGGACAGCATTAGAGTGTTGTAGAATCTGTGTTACAGCGAGCGCGACGACCGGTACACATCAGGCCTGTAAACACACGGCAGTGCAGAAAACTGGGGGAGCCGTGTCGCTCGCTGGATTGAGGGCCCGGTAATGACGCAGTATGAACTGTATGTTGGTGAATTGTTCTAATGTATTATTAATTAATGGTGCTATGAATAAAGTCATTTATTCGTTCGGTCGGCTTTTGGAACTGCTATTCTTTGTGCTATTGGACGTGTTCATTCTTAAGTTGTCAGGGTGCATACAACATAACCCCTAGTAACACTCTGGCAACCAGACTATGCATGGAAGATACTTATAATATAGTAACATATAAAGGCAGGAAATCAGACCCTTTCCAAATAACATCTGACTTGAAACAGGGTGATGCACTATCGCCGCTACTCTTCGATCTGGCTCTAGAGAAAGTTGTAAGGAAGGTAAAGGAGGAATGTGATATTGGAGGAACATCCAAGCTGCTTGGTTATGCAGATGATATAGATATTATAGGGAAAAATGAACAAAAGACATTAGAAATATTTACTCACTTAAAGGAAAAAGCCCAACAGATGGGGCTGGTTATCGACCAAGATAAGACAGAATACATGGTAATTTCAAGAGAGGGAATGGCTAAAAACTCTGGCCACTTACAAATAGATAATATGACCATTAAAAGAACGGAAACATACAAATACCTGGGTACAATCTTCAACTACTCCAACATCATAAAGGAAGAAATACAAACTAGAATCAATTCTGGAAATAAGATATACTATGCACTACAACATCTACTAAAATCAAATGCGCTATCTCGTAACACCAAAATCACAATATACAAAACACTGATCAGACCAGTTGTGCTGTATGGCTCTGAAACCTGGATTTTCAACTAAAGGAGACGAAGCCTTGTTACAAACCTTTGAGAACAAAGTTTTAAGATGCATCTTTGGACCCATTAGGGATACACAATGTGGAGAGTGGAAAAGAAGAAGTAACAAAGACATTTACGATCTGTTTAAGTCCCTGCTAATCACTGGTATCATGAAGGCTAATAGACTACAATGGCTGGGGCATATAGAAAGAATGGAAGATAACAGGGAAACAAAACTCGCTTACACTCAGGAAATAAATGACCGTAGACCCTGAGGTAGACCAAGAAGACGGTGGATAGATAATATACATACAGACCTACAAGCACTTGGAATCAACGACTGGCAAGAGAGGGTCAACCAGAGAGACGAATGGAGACAGATTGTATCTGCAGCAAAGAACCTCAATGACTCGGAACGCTGAAGAAGAAGAAGAAGAAGAAGAAGAAGAAGAAGAAGAAGAAGAAGAAGAAGAAGAAGAAGAAGAAGAAGAAGAAGAAGAAGAAGAAGAAGAAGAAGCATGGACTAGAACTCATCATCATCATGTTCCATGTCGATAAGCATGGGCGGTCATGTTTCACCATCTCACAAATTCACCAGAGTCATGAATCTGCTCGATGTTCTTGTCTCAACCATGCCATGCAGCCATGCAATCTAGATATTTAACTTCTCTGCCTTCCCCTTTTTCTTTTCCCTTCAATATTGAAAGCTGTCACCAAGTTCTTTAATTTATTTCTTCTTTTATAACATCTCCAAAAATGTTTGACTGTCTACATCTAATATCTCTAATAAGTTTATGGTTCTCGTTTGCTTCTTTTAGGACTTGCTCATTGGTTGTTCTTTCTGTCCATGGTATTCTTTGTATTTTCCTCAGAAACCATATCTCCACTGTCCTATGAAGATTTTCAGTCTGTCTGCTCATTGTTCATGCTTCACATCCATACAAAAGTACAGGTTCTATGTAACACTTCAAGACTATTTTTCTCGTTGCAGTTGACATCTTTTTATTGGTCGATATATTTTCCATCTTGCAAAAGGCTACCTTCACAATGGCAATTCTTCTTATAATTTCTTCAAAGCATCTCCCATCAGATGTTATGACTGTTCCGAGATAATTGTATCGATTCACTTGTTTAAGAATATTCCCTTTTATCCTTTTATTACATTGTGGTATTTCTTTATTCCTAGTGATGACCGTAATCTGTATCTTCTTACAATTTAATTCTAACCCACGTTGTTCACGGTGTGCAACAACCGCATCTACAAAAAGGTGCAGGTCCTCTTCATTGTCTGCAATCAATACTGTATCATCTACATATCTAATGTTATTGATGATATGTCCCCCACTGGTGATTGTTCTCATATCTTTTAAATTTCTAAAAATATTGTCACTGTATATGGTAAAAAAAAAGATCTGGAGATATCACACATCCCTGTCTCTCACCTCTTTATCAGTCTTTATAGCAGATTGTTGTTTGCAATATATGTTGTTTACAAGTCAAATTTCTTTCCCATCAATTTGTAGATCTGCAAGCATCTTCTTTGTGTTGACATGTCTTACTTTTAAATATTGAGCACAACCCACTACTGGCAACGCTGATCGTATTCTGGTATGAACCTAAGGCCTATCCACGTCAATATGGAAGCACTATACTCGAGTTTCGCCCACGTTTGAGCTTGTCAGTAGTGCATATCCCTGACCGGATCCGGAAACAAGCCCCGGATCACTGGCCATACACGCCCATACAATCAGGACAATCCTGTTGGCTTGACATTAATCTTACAATCAGGATGTTTTCTGTTAGCCTAACATTAACCTTACAATCAGGATGTTTTCTGTTGGCCTGACACTAACCTTACAATCAGGACATTTTCTGTTGGCCTGACATATACCTTACAATCAGGATGTTTTCTGTTGGCCTGACACTAACCTTACAATCACAACATTTTCTATTGGTCTGACACTAACCTTACAATCACAACATTTTCTGTTGGTCTGACACTAACCTTACAATCACAACATTTTCTGTTGGCCTGACACTAACCTTACAATCAAACATTTTCTGTTGTCTGACCTAACCTTACAATCAAACATTTTTCTGTTGGTCTGACACTAACCTTACAATCACACATTTTCTGTTGGCCTGACACTAACCTTACAATCACAACATTTTTCTGTTGGCCTGACACTAACCTTACAATCACAACATTTTCTGTTGGTCTGACACTAACCTTACATCACAACATTTTCTGTTGGCCTGACACTAACCTTACAATCACAACATTTTCTGTTGGTCTGACACTAACCTTACAATCACAACATTTTCTGTTGGTCTGACACTAACCTTACAATCACAACATTTTCTGTTGGCCTGACACTAACCTTACAATCACAACATTTTCTGTTGGCCTGACACTAACCTTACAATCACAACATTTCTGTTGGCCTGACACTAACCTTACAATCACAAAAAATTTTCGGGTTGGCCCTAAACACAACCTTACAATCACAAAAAAAATTTTTCTTTTGGGGTCTACACAAAACCTTAAAAATCACAACTTTTTCCCCTTTTGGGGCCGGGAACACAAACCCCTTACAATCACAAACCTTTTTTTTGTTTGGTCGGACCCCAAAAACCTTACAACCCACAAAAAATTTTCTGTTGGTCTGACACAAACCCTTTAAAACCAATCACAAAAAAATTTTCCCTGTTGGTCTGACACAAACCTTACAATCACAAAAAAAAATTTTCTTTTTGGTCGGGGGAAAATTTAACCTTAAATTACAACACCCGGTTGGTCACACTAATTTTTAAATTTTACAAATTTTCCGTTGGCCCCAACCCCCTAACCCCCCCCAACAAAAAAACCCCCACCCCGGGCCCCAAACCCCCCCCCTTCCCCAACCAGTTTTTTTAAAAACCCCCCCCCCCCCCCCCAGGGTACCCAGGTGGTTACCCCCCGTCCCAGCGGAAATTAAAACCAAATTTCAACTCTCCCCGTGGGCCCAAACAAACAGCATGTCTATCAAAAGAGGGGAAAATCAATGATCATTTTCCCTCCCCCCCAAAAATAGGGCCTCTATATTTTAAATAGAAAGGGTAAAAAACCTACTGACCAAAAAAAAAGAGGGGTTTTTTTGAAACAAAGGAAAAAGAGTATTGAATGCTACATAAAACCCCTGTATTTTTTATATGGATGTGAAGCTTTTTTTTTTGGACAATGAGCGGGGTCGGGGGCTGAAAAAAAAAAAATCTGATGGCTTTTAGAAATGGGGGTTTCTGGGGAAAAATGCAAAGAATCCCAAAAATGGAAAAAACCAAAAGAAAAAAAAAAACCAAAAGGGAAACAAGCCTTTTCAAGAAAAAAAACGAAGATCTAAACTGTTTAGAGACATTAGACGGTAGACAGTCAAAATTTTTTTGGGACATTTTAGGGAAGAAAAAATGTTTTGGGAAAGAACTTGGGTGACAACTGGTAAAAAATTCCGAAAAAGGAATAGCCCCAGGGGGGAAAAGCCCCTAGAAGAAAGTACTTGGTTTGGTTTGGGCCTTTTTGGCATGGTTTTTTTTCAAGACAAAAAAAACCGGAGCTGATCCAAACGACTCGGGTGACCCCGAGGTGAAAATGGGGGAAAACATGCCCCCGCCCAGGCCCTTAAAACCCCCCCGGCCCCCATGGCCCCTAAATGGGGGGAAATGGGAAGGTTTTTTTGATATGTTGGCCTTCTGATCGTCCACTTTGGGGAAAAAAACCTATCTAGCTCTTTTTTCCCCCCCATTTTTTTTTTTGTTGAAAATCTATTTTTAAAAAAAACAACCCTTTTTAAAAAAAAATATTCCCTTTTTTCACAACCCTTTTAAAAAAACTAGCCTTTCATATTTCCTTTTTTGGGTTGACAAAAAAGCATTCCCCCCCCCCAAGCCCTTCATTTTCCCTTCCCTTTTTTTTTTGTCACAAAAAAAAAAAAAAATTTTTCAGTTTCTTTTTCCCTGGTTTTTTCAAAACCCCTACCCCACCCCAAAATTTGGGGGAGATGTCAGTTGGTGGGAATGTTTGGTTTGGTTTTGGGGGGGGTGGGGGGTGGGGGGGTGGGTTTGGGGGGTTTGGGGGGGGGTGGGGTGTTTCATGGTGGGGGGGAATTTTGGGGGGTCAAAAAGGGAAGGGGGTGGCTGGGGGGTGGGGGGGTTGGAGGGGGTGGGGGGGGAGAGGAAAAGTGTGGGGGGGGAGAAGGTGGGGGGTGGGTTTGGGGGGGGTTTGGGGTGTGGGTTTAAAGGGTGTGTATTGGGGGGTTTGGGGAGGATGTGTTTGGGGGTTTGGTTTTGGGGGATGTTTGGGTGGGGGCCGGGGGGTGGGGGGTTGGTGGGGGGGAGGGGTGGGTGGGTGTGGGGGGGGGGAGTGTGGGTTTAATTTTGGGAAATTTCCTCAACCCGGTTTTTCTTTGGGAAATGTTTAAAAACATTTAGTTTTTTTTTTTATGGGGGTTTTTTAAGCCTTTTGGCCCAAAAAATGAGGATAAAGGGCCAATTGGGGAAGAACGGGGCCGGTTTGCCCCAGGTAAAAAAAACCCTTTTAAAATAAAAAGGGGTTTTTTGGGTTTTTGAAAAATTTTTATTTAATTTTTGATTGAAAAAAAAAAACCCCCCCCCGAAAAAAAAAATTGTTTTTTTCCCCCAAAAAAAAAAACCCCCCCCTTTTTTTTTTTTTCCAGCTTTCCTTTTCCTTTTTAATTTTCCCTTTTTTTTTTTTTTTGGGTTTTCACAACCCCCTCCAGTTTTTACCTTTTTTTAAAAACCTTTCCCCCGATTGTCACAAACTACTCTAGCTCTTCAACTTCCCCCTTTCTGGTTTTTCACAACATACCCAGTAATTGATCTTCCTGGTTTTCACAACATACCTCGTAATTGATCTCCCTGGTTTTTCACAACATACCTCAGTAATTGTCTTTCCCGGGTTTTCACATGATTGCTTCATAATTTATGTTTAATGAAAGAATGTATGAGAGGAAATAGAGAAGAAGGGGGGAAAAATGTCAGACGGGCCTTGCGTGCCCAAAATTTTTAAAAATTTGAAAAAAAAGATTTTCATTCGTTCATTTTTTCATTCACAAAATGCTCCAGCCCTTCTTCCCTTTTTTTCAAACCTTACTTGGGAGTCCTGGCAAAAATTTATTTTTCTTGTACTATTGGGGTATTGATCTCTTTTAGTAAATGGGACTAAAGGGTACAGATTTTCTTCTTGTACTGGGAAAATTGATCTCTTGTTGTACTGGGCTGGGGTCAGATCTCTTCTTGTACTGGGGAAACCCGATCTCTTGTTGGGACTGGGATATTGATCTCTTGTTTTTCTGGGATATTGATCTCTTTTTTGTACTGGGGTATTGATCCCCTTGTTGTACTGGGGGTTTGGGTCTCTTGTTGTACTGGGGTATTGTCTCTTTTTTGTACTGGGTTTTTGATCTCTTTTTTTTTACTGGGACTGGGATACAGATCTCTTCTTGTACCCGGGA
>JACEFZ010011918.1:150000-169153 GCA_014155875.1 Cepaea nemoralis | reverse complement strand
AGGAAAAAACCCCCTTGTAAAAATTTGGGGGGAAAAAAAAGAGGGGGAAAACTCAGCCCATGTGAAAAGAAAGGACAGACGATGAACAGCAAACCATCCCCCGGGGGTTTACTGGGGGGGGAAAGGGAAAAACCTCAGCCCCCCAGGGGGTTTGAACAAAAAAAAAAAAAAAAAAAAAAAAAAAAAAAAAAAAAAAAAAAAAAAAAAAAAAAAAGGGGGGGGGGGGGGGGGGGGGGGGGGGGGGGGGGGGGGGGGGGGGGGGGACCCAAAAAACAAAAATGAACAGCCCCTCCCTGTCCCTGGGGGGGAAAAACTCATCCAGTGACGAAAGGACAGACGATAAACAGCCCCCCCTTTTAAACGGGGGAGGGGAAACTCACCCATTTTGACAGAAAGGCCAAAACGATGAACATCACCTCCCTGTATTTTGGGGAGAGGAACTAACCCCCATTGACAGAAAGGCCAGAAAATGAACAGCACCCCCTGTACGGGGGAAAGGAACTCGTCCATGTGACAAAAAGGCCAGACAGGAACGCACCTCCCTGTACTGGGGGGGGAACCAGTCCATGTCCCCAAAAGGACAAAAGTGAACACACCCCCCTGTACGGGGGGAGAGGAACTCAGCCCCTTTGACAAAAGGACAGACGTGAACAGCACCTCCCTGTCCCTGGGGAGAGGAACTCGTCCAGTGACAGAAAGGAAAAGGGGATAAAACACACCTCCCTGTCGGGGGAGGGGAACTAAAGCCCCTGTGACAAAAAGGGGACAGCGATGAAAAAGCACCTCCCGTACTGGGAGGGGAACTCAGTCCTTTTGGGGCGAAAGGACAACGATAACAGCACCTCCCTGTACTGGGGAGGGAAAAACTCAGTCCATTTGACAGAAAGGACGACAAAATAAACCGCACCTCCCTGTACGGGGGGGAGGGGAAACTCAGCCCAGTGCCCAAAAAGGGAAAAACGATGAAAGCACCTCCCTGTAGGGGGAGGAACTCAGTCCATGTGCCCGAAAAAACGGGCTTTTAACCAGCACCCCCCCGAAAATTTGGGGAAAAGGAAACCCCTCCAGGGGGGTTGACGAAAGGAAAACGATGAACAGCACCTCCCTGTACTGGGGGAGGAACTCATTTTCCAATTGACAAAAAGGGGACAGACATGAACACACCTCCCTGTACGGGGAGAGGGAACTCAGTCCTGTACAAAAGGGGCAGACGATGAACAGCACCTCCCGTACGGGGGAGAGGAACTCGTCCATGTACAAAAAGGACAAAAACATAAAACAGCACCCCCTTACTGGGAGGGGAAACTCAGTCCATGGAAAAAAAAGGGAAGAGATGAACCCCCACCCCCCCTTGAAACTGGGGAAGGAACTCACCCATGTGGCAGAAAGGACAGAAACACCCCCGTACTGGGGAGAGAACTCAGTCCATGGGACAAAAAGGGGACAGACGATGAACAGCACCTCCCTGTACGGGGGAGAGGAACCCCAGTCCATGTACAAAAAGGACAGACGATGAACACCCCTCCCTGTACTGGGGAGAGGAACTCAGTCCTTTGTGACAAAAGGGACAGACAAATGAACACCCTCCCTGTACTGGGGAGAGGAACCCCTTCCATTTTACAGAAAGGACAGACGATGAACACCCTCCCGGAAAGGGGAAGGAACTCAGCCCTTTTTGCCCAAAAAGGACGGGACGATGAACACACCTCCCTGTATTGGGGAAGGAACTCGCCTTTTGACAAAAAAGGCCAACGAGAACAAAACCTCCCTGTACGGGGAAGGAACTCAGTCCAGTGACAGAAAGGCAGACGATGAACTCCCCTCCCTGTATGGGGAGAGGAACTCAGCCCATGTGACAAAAAGGGAAAAGACGATGAACAGCACCCCCGTACGGGGAGAGGAACTCGTCCATGGACAAAAAGGACAGACGATGAAACACCACCCCCCCTTTTCGGGGAAAACTCAGTCCATGTGCAGAAAGGACAGACGATGAACAGCACCTCCCTTTACTGGGGAGGGGAACTCAGTCCATGGTGAAAAAAAGGACGGACGATAAAGCCCCCCTTACGGGGGAGAGGAACTCAGTCCATGTGACAGAAAGGACAGACGTTGAACCACCCCCCCTGTACTGGGGAGAGGAACTCAGTAATGTGACAGAAAGGACAGACGATAAAACCGCACCTCCCTGTACTGGGGAGAGGAACTCAGTCCATGTGACAGAAAGGACAGACGATGAACAGCACCCCCTGTACTGGGGAGGGGAAACTCAGTCCATGTGACAGAAAGGACAGACGATGAACAGCACCTCCCTTACGGGGGAGAGGAACTCCGCCTTTGTGACAGAAAGGACAGACAAATGAACAGCACCTCCCTTTTACGGGGGAGAGGAACTGTCCAGTGACAGAAAGGCCAACGATGAACCCACCTCCCTGTACTGGGGAGGGGAAAACTCATTCATGGGGACAAAAAGGGACAGCGATGAACAGCACCCCCCTGTACTGGGGAGAGGAACTCAGTCCATGTGACAAAAAGGACGACGATGAACAGCCCCTCCCTGTACTGGGGAGAGAACTCAGTCCATGTGACAGAAAGGACAGACAAATGAACAGCACCCCCCTGTACTGGGGAGAGGAACTCATTCCATGTGAAGAAAACAGACGATAAAACGCCCCTTTCCCTGTACTGGGGAGAGGAACTCAGTCCATGTGACAGAAAGGACAGACGAAACAGCACCTCCCTGTACTGGGGAGGGGAAACTCAGTCCATGTGACAGAAAGGACAGACGATGAACAGCACCTCCCTGTACGGGGAGAGGAACTCAGTCCATGTGACAAAAAGGGACAGACGATGAACAGCACCTCCCTGTACTGGGGAGAGGAACTCATCCAGTGACAGAAAGGACAGACGATGAACAGCACCTCCCTGTACTGGGAGAGGAACTCGTCCTGTGACAAAAAGGACAGACGATGAACACACCTCCCTGTACTGGGGAGGGGAAACTCAGCCCCATGTGACAAAAAGGACGACGATGAACAGCCCCCCCTGTACTGGGAGAGGAACTCAGCCCTGTGACGAAAGGACGACGATGAACAGCACCCCCCTGTACTGGGGAGGGGAAACCCAGTCCATTGACAGAAAGGACAGACGATGAACAGCACCCCCCTGTACTGGGGAGAGGAACTCAGTCCTGTGACAGAAAGGACAACGATGAACGCACCTCCCTGTACTGGGGAGGGGAAACTCATCCATGTGACAGAAAGGACAGCGATGAACAGCACCTCCCTGTACTGGGGAGGGGAAAACTCAGTCCATGTGACAGAAAGGAAAGACGATGAACAGCCCCTCCCTGTACTGGGGAGAGGAACTCAGTCCATGTGACAGAAAGGACAGACGATGAACAGCACCTCCCTGTACGGGGGAGAGGAACTCAGTCCATGTGACAGAAAGGACAGACGATGAACAGCACCTCCCTGTACTGGGAGAGGAACTCAGCCCATTGACAGAAAGGACGACGATGAACAGCACCCCCCTGTACGGGGGAGAGGAACTCAGCCCATGTGACAGAAAGGACAGACGATGAACAGCACCTCCCTGTACTGGGGAGAGGAACTCAGTCCATGTGACAGAAAGGACAGACGATGAACAGCACCTCCCTGTACTGGGGAGAGATGTGTATAAGAGAAAGGACAGACGATGAACAGCACCTCCCTGTACTGGGGAGAGGAACTCAGTCCATGTGACAGAAAGGACAGACGATGAACAGCACCTCCCTGTACTGGGGAGAGGAACTCAGTCCATGTGACAGAAAGGACAGACGATGAACAGCACCTCCCTGTACTGGGGAGAGGAACTCAGTCCATGTGACAGAAAGGACAGACGATGAACAGCACCTCCCTGTACTGGGGAGAGGAACTCAGTCCATGTGACAGAAAGGACAGACGATGAACAGCACCTCCCTGTACTGGGGAGAGGAACTCAGTCCATGTGACAGAAAGGACAGACGATGAACAGCACCTCCCTGTACTGGGGAGAGGAACTCAGTCCATGTGACAGAAAGGACAGACGATGAACAGCACCTCCCTGTACTGGGGAGAGGAACTCAGTCCATGTGACAGAAAGGACAGACGATGAACAGCACCTCCCTGTACTGGGGAGAGGAACTCAGTCCATGTGACAGAAAGGACAGACGATGAACAGCACCTCCCTGTACTGGGGAGAGGAACTCAGTCCATGTGACAGAAAGGACAGACGATGAACAGCACCTCCCTGTACTGGGGAGAGGGAACTCAGTCCATGTGACAGAAAGGACAGACGATGAACAGCACCTCCCTGTACTGGGGAGAGGAACTCAGTCCATGTGACAGAAAGGACAGACGATGAACAGCACCTCCCTGTACTGGGGAGAGAATCAGTCCATGTGACAGAAAGACAGACGATGAACAGCACCTCCCTGTACTGTGGGAGAGGAACTCAGTCCATGTGACAGAAAGACAGACGAGAACAGCACCTCCCTGTACTGGGAGAGGAACTCAGTCCAATGTGACCAGAAAGGACAGACGATGAACAGCACCTCCCTGTACTGGGGAGAGGAACTCAGTCCATGTGACAGAAAGCGACGATGAAGCACCTCCCTGTACTGGGAGAGGAACTCAGTCCATGTGACAGAAGGACAGACGATGAAAGCACCTCCCTGTACTGGGGAGAGGAACTCAGTCCATGTGACAGAAAGGACAGACGATGAACAGCACCTCCCGACTGGGGAGAGGAACTCAGTCCATGTGACGAAAGGACAGACGATGAACAGCAACTCCCTGTACTGGGAGAGGAACTCAGTCCATGTGACAGAAAGGACAGACGATGAACAGCACCTCCCTGTACTGGGAAGGAACTCCAGTCCATGTGACAGAAAGGACAGACGGATGAACAGCACCTCCCTGTACTGGGAGAGGAACCAGTCCATGTGACAGAAAGGACAGACGATGAACAGCACCTCCCTGTACTGGGGAGAGGAACTCAGTCCATGTGACAGAAAGGACAGACGATGAACAGCACCTCCTGTACTGGGGAGAGGAACTCAGTCCATGTGACAGAAAGACAGACGATGAACAGCACCTCCTGTACTGGGGAGAGGAACTCAGTCCATGTGACAGAAAGGACAGACGATGAACAGCACCTCCCTGTACTGGGAAGGAACTCAGTCCATGTGACAGAAAGGACAGACGATGAACAGCACCTCCCTGTACTGGGGAGAGGAACTCAGTCCATGTGACAGAAAGGACAGACGATGAACAGCACCTCCCTGTACTGGGGAGAGGAACTCAGTCCATGTGACAGAAAGGACAGACGATGAACAGCACCTCCCTGTACTGGGGAGAGGAACTCAGTCCATGTGACAGAAAGGACAGACGATGAACAGCACCTCCCTGTACTGGGGAGAGGAACTCAGTCCATGTGACAGAAAGGACAGACGATGAACAGCACCTCCCTGTACTGGGGAGAGGAACTCAGTCCATGTGACAGAAAGGACAGACGATGAACGCACCTCCCTGTACTGGGGAGAGGAACTCAGTCCATGTGACAGAAAGGACAGACGATGAACAGCACCTCCCTGTACTGGGGAGAGGAACTCAGTCCATGTGACAGAAAGGACAGACGATGAACAGCACCTCCCTGTACTGGGAGAGGAACTCAGTCCATGTGACAGAAAGGACAGACGATGAACAGCACCTCCCTGTACTGGGGAGAGGAACTCAGTCCATGTGACAGAAAGGACAGACGATGAACAGCACCTCCCTGTACTGGGGAGAGGAACTCAGCCCATGTGACAGAAAGGACAGACGATGAACAGCACCTCCCTGTACGGGGGAGAGGAACTCAGTCCATGTGACAGAAAGGACAGACGATGAACAGCACCTCCCTGTACTGGGGAGAGGAACTCAGTCCATGTGACAGAAAGGACAGACGATGAACAGCACCTCCCTGTACTGGGGAGAGGAACTCAGTCCATGTGACAGAAAGGACAGACGATGAACAGCACCTCCCTGTACTGGGGAGAGGAACTCAGTCCATGTGACAGAAAGGCAGACGATGAACAGCACCTCCCTGACTGGGGAGAGGAACTCAGATGTGACAGAAAGGACAGCGATGAACAGCACCTCCCTGTACTGGGGAGAGGAACTCAGCCATGTGACAGAAAGGACAGACGTGAACAGCACCTCCCTGTACGGGGAGAGGAATCAGTATGTGACAGAAAGGACAGACATGAACAGCACCTCCCTGTAGGGGAGAGGAACTCAGTCCATGGACAGAAAGGACAGACGATGAACAGCACCTCCCTGTAGGGGAGAGGAACTAGTCCATGTGACAGAAAGGAAGACGATGAACAGCACCTCCCGTACGGGGAGAGGAACTCAGTCCATGTGACAAAAGGACAGAGATGAACAGCACTCCCTGTACTGGGGAGGAACTCAGTCCATGTGACAGAAAGGACAGACGATGAACACCCCCTGTACTGGGGAGAGGAACTCAGTCCATGTGACAGAAAGGACAGACGAGAACAGCACCTCCCTGTACTGGGGAGAGAAACTCCCATGTGAAGAAAGGACAGACGATGAACAGCACCTCCTGTACTGGGGAGAGGAACCAGTCATGAAAAAGGACAGACGATGAACAGCACCTCCCTGGGGGGAGGACTCAGTCCATGTGACAGAAAGGACAGACGATGAACAGCACCTCCCTGTACTGGGGAGAGGAACTCAGTCCATGTGACAGAAAGGACAGACGATGAACAGCACCTCCCTGTACTGGGGAGAGGAACTCAGTCCATGTGACAGAAAGGACAGACGATGAACAGCACCTCCCTGTACTGGGGAGAGGAACTCAGTCCATGTGACAGAAAGGACAGACGATGAACAGCACCTCCCTGTACTGGGGAGAGGAACTCAGTCCATGTGACAGAAAGGACAGACGATGAACAGCACCTCCCTGTACTGGGAGAGGAACTCATTTCCATGTGACAGAAAGGACAGACGATGAACAGCACCTCCCTGTACTGGGGAGAGGAACTCAGTCCATGTGACAGAAAGGACAGACGATGAACAGCCCCCTCCCTGTACGGGGGAGAGGAACTCAGTCCATGTGACAGAAAGGACAGACGATGAACAGCACCTCCTGTACTGGGGAGGGGAACTCAGTCCATGTGACAGAAAGGACAGACGATGAACAGCACCTCCCTGTACTGGGGAGAGGAACTCATCCATGTGACAGAAAGGACAGACGATGAACAGCACCTCTGTACTGGGGAGAGAACTCAGTCCATGTGACAGAAAGGACAGACGATGAACAGCACCTCCCTGTACTGGGGAGAGGAACTCAGTCCATGTGACAGAAAGGACAGACGATGAACAGACCTCCCTGTACTGGGGAGAGGAACTCAGTCCATGTGACAGAAAGGACAGACGATGAACAGCACCTCCCTGTACTGGGGAGAGGAACTCAGTCCATGTGACAGAAAGGACAGACGATGAACAGCACCTCCCTGTACTGGGGAGAGGAACCAGTCCATGTGACAGAAAGGACAGACGAGAACAGCACTCCCTGTACTGGGAGAGGAACTCAGTCCATGTGACAGAAAGGACAGACGATGAACAGCACCTCCCTGTACTGGGAGAGGAACTCAGTCCATGTGACAGAAAGGACAGACGATGAACAGCACCTCCCTGTACTGGGGAGAGGAACTCAGTCCATGTGACAGAAAGGACAGACGATGAACAGCACCTCCCTGTACTGGGAGAGGAACTCAGTCCATGTGACAGAAAGGACAGACGATGAACAGCACCTCCCTGTACTGGGGAGAGGAACTCAGTCCATGTACAGAAAGGAAGACGAGAACAGCACCTCCCTGTACTGGGGAGAGGAACTCAGTCCATGTGACAGAAAGGACAGACGATGAACAGCACCTCCCTGTACTGGGGAAGAGGAACTCAGTCCATGTGACAGAAAGGACAGACGATGAACAGCACCTCCCTGTACTGGGGAGAGGAACTCAGTCCATGTGACAGAAAGGACAGACGATGAAACAGCACCTCCCTGTACTGGGAGAGGAACTCAGTCCATGTGACAGAAAGGACAGACGATGAACAGCACCTCCCTGTACTGGGGAGAGGAACTCAGTCCATGTGACAGAAAGGACAGACGATGAACAGCACCTCCCTGTACTGGGGAGAGGAACTCAGTCCATGTGACAGAAAGGACAGACGATGACAGCACCTCCTGTACTGGGGAGAGGAACTCAGTCCATGTGACAGAAAGGACAGACGATGAACAGCACCTCCCTGTACTGGGGAGAGGAACTCAGTCCATGTGACAGAAAGGACAGACGATGAACAGCACCTCCCTGTACTGGGGAGAGGAACTCAGTCCATGTGACAGAAAGGACAGACGATGAACAGCACCTCCCTGTACTGGGGAGAGGAACTCAGTCCATGTGACAGAAAGGACAGACGATGAACAGCACCTCCCTGTACTGGGGAGAGGAACTCAGTCCATGTGACAGAAAGGACAGACGATGAACAGCACCTCCCTGTACTGGGGAGAGGAACTCAGTCCATGTGACAGAAAGGACAGACGATGAACAGCACCTCCCTGTACTGGGGAGAGGAACTCAGTCCATGTGACAGAAAGGACAGACGATGAACAGCACCTCCCTGTACTGGGGAGAGGAACTCAGTCCATGTGACAGAAAGGACAGACGATGAACAGCACCTCCCTGTACTGGGGAGAGGAACTCAGTCCATGTGACAGAAAGGACAGACGATGAACAGCACCTCCCTGTACTGGGGAGAGGAACTCAGTCCATGTGACAGAAAGGACAGACGATGAACAGCACCTCCCTGTACTGGGGAGAGGAACTCAGTCCATGTGACAGAAAGGACAGACGATGAACAGCACCTCCCTGTACTGGGGAGAGGAACTCAGTCCATGTGACAGAAAGGACAGACGATGAACAGCACCTCCCTGTACTGGGGAGAGGAACTCAGTCCATGTGACAGAAAGGACAGACGATGAACAGCACCTCCCTGTACTGGGGAGAGGAACTCAGTCCATGTGACAGAAAGGACAGACGATGAACAGCACCTCCCTGTACTGGGAGAGGAACTCAGTCCATGTGACAGAAAGGACAGACGATGAACAGCACCTCCCTGTACTGGGGAGAGGAAATCAGTCCATGTGACAGAAAGGACAGACGATGAACAGCACCTCCCTGTACTGGGGAGAGGAACTCAGTCCATGTGACAGAAAGGACAGACGATGAACAGCACCTCCCTGTACTGGGGAGAGGAACTCAGTCCATGTGACAGAAAGGACAGACGATGAACAGCACCTCCCTGTACTGGGGAGAGGAACTCAGTCCATGTGACAGAAAGGACAGACGATGAACAGCACCTCCCTGTACTGGGGAGAGGAACTCAGTCCATGTGACAGAAAGGACAGACGATGAACAGCACCTCCCTGTACTGGGGAGAGGAACTCAGTCCATGTGACAGAAAGGACAGACGATGAACAGCACCTCCCTGTACTGGGGAGAGGAACTCAGTCCATGTGACAGAAAGGACAGACGATGAACAGCACCTCCCTGTACTGGGGAGAGGAACTCAGTCCATGTGACAGAAAGGACAGACGATGAACAGCACCTCCCTGTACTGGGGAGAGGAACTCAGTCCATGTGACAGAAAGGACAGACGATGAACAGCACCTCCCTGTACTGGGGAGAGGAACTCAGTCCATGTGACAGAAAGGACAGACGATGAACAGCACCTCCCTGTACTGGGGAGAGGAACTCAGTCCATGTGACAGAAAGGACAGACGATGAACAGCACCTCCCTGTACTGGGGAGAGGAACTCAGTCCCATGTGACAGAAAGGACAGACGATGAACAGCACCTCCCTGTACTGGGAGAGGAACTCAGTCCATGTGACAGAAAGGACAGACGATGAACAGCACCTCCCTGTACTGGGGAGAGGAACTCAGTCCATGTGACAGAAAGGACAGCAGATGAACAGCACCTCCCTGTACTGGGGAGAGGAACTCAGTCCATGTGACAGAAAGGACAGACGATGAACAGCACCTCCCTGTACTGGGGAGAGGAACTCAGTCCATGTGACAGAAAGGACAGACGATGAACAGCACCTCCCTGTACTGGGAGAGGAACTCAGTCCATGTGACAGAAAGGACAGACGATGAACAGCACCTCCTGTACTGGGGAGAGGAACTCAGTCCATGTGACAGAAAGGACAGACGATGAACAGCACCTCCCTGTACGGGGGAGGGGAAAACTCAGTCCATGTGACAGAAAGGACAGACGATGAACAGCACCTCCCTGTACTGGGGAGAGGAACTCAGTCCATGTGACAGAAAGGACAGACGATGAACAGCACCTCCCTGTACTGGGGAGAGGAACTCAGTCCATGTGACAGAAAGGACAGACGATGAACAGCCCCTCCCTGTACTGGGGAGAGGAACTCAGTCCATGTGACAGAAAGGACAGACGATGAACAGCACCTCCCTGTACTGGGGAGAGGAACTCAGTCCATGTGACAGAAAGGACAGACGATGAACAGCACCTCCCTGTACTGGGGAGAGGAACTCAGTCCATGTGACAGAAAGGACAGACGATGAACAGCACCTCCCTGTACTGGGAGAGGAACTCAGTCCATGTGACAGAAAGGACAGACGATGAACAGCACCTCCCTGTACTGGGAGAGGAACTCAGTCCATGTGACAGAAAGGACAGACGATGAACAGCACCTCCCTGTACTGGGGAGAGGAACTCAGTCCATGTGACAGAAAGGACAGACGATGAACAGCACCTCCCTGTACTGGGGAGGGAACTCAGTCCATGTGACAGAAAGGACAGACGATGAACAGCACCTCCCTGTACTGGGAGAGGAACTCAGTCCATGTGACAGAAAGGACAGACGATGAACAGCACCTCCCTGTACTGGGGAGAGGAACTCAGTCCATGTGACAGAAAGAAAACAAAAAGTCTTAAAAGTCGATAGTATCGACTTAATTGCACCGGGTTTTATCCCGAATGGCTCGGTCCTTTGTGGCACAAACTCGACAGCTCCAGCGACGACCCCCAGAAGTCTTTTTAAAAATGCACTCGTGAACCGAAAGACGTAGCTCGAAAGAGAGGTGTGGGACAAGGTTATTACCTCATAGATATAAAGGGAGGAGTGGGACAAGGTTATTATCTAATAGATATAAAGGGAATAGTGGGACAAGGTTATTATCTCATAGATATAAAGGGAAGTGTGGGACAAGGTTATTATCTCATAGATATAAAGGGAGGTGTGGGACAAGGTTATTATCTCATAGATATAAAGGGAGGTGTGAGACAAGGCTGTTATCTCATAGATATAAATGGAGGTGTTGGACAAGGTAATTATCTCAGAGATATAAAGAGGAGGTGTGGGACAATGTTACTATCTCAGAGATATAAAAAGAGGTGTGTGACAATGTTATTATCTCATAGATATAAAGAGAAATGTGCGAAAAGGTTATTATCTCATAGATATAAAGGGTGGTTTGGGGAAAGGTTATTATCTCATAGATATAAAGGGAGGTGTTGGACAAGGTAATTATCTCAGAGATATAAAGAGAGGTGTGGGACAATATTATTATCTCAGATATATAAAGAGAGGTGTGGGACAATATTATTATCTCAGAGATATAAAGGGAGGTGTTGGACAAGGTAATTATCTCAGCGATATAAAGAGAGGTGTGGGACAATGTTATTATCTCAGAGATATAAAGAAAGGTGTGTGACAAGGTTATTATCTCAGAGATATAAAGAGAAATGTGCGACAAGTTTATTATCTCATAGATATAAAGAGTGGTTTGGCGAAAGGTTATTATCTCATAGATATAAAGAGAGGTGTGGGACAAGGTTATTATCTCAGAGATATAAAGAGTGGTGTGGGACTAGGTCAGTGGTTGGTCTTGTCTGGGATCATGTCTTGTCTGGGATCATGTCTTGTCTGGGATCATGTATAGAGCTGGATGAGGTCACTGGTTGGTCTTGTCTGGGATCATGTCTTGTCTGGGATCATGTCTTGTCTGGTATCATGTATAGAACTGGATGAGGTCAGTGGTTGGTCTTGTCTGGGATCATGTCTTGTCTGGGATCATGTCTTGTCTGGTATCATGTCTTGTCTGGTATCATGTCTTGTCTGGTATCATGTCTTGTCTGGTATCATGTCTTGTCTGGGATCATGTCTTGTCTGGTATCATGTCTTGTCTGGTATTATGTCTTGTCTGGTATCATGTCTTGTCTGGGATCATGTCTTGTCTGGTATCATGTCTTGTCTAGTATTATGTCTTGTCTGGTATCATGTCGTGTCTGGTATCATGTCTTGTCTGGGATCATGTCTTGTCTGGTATCATGTCTTGTCTGGTATCATGTCTTGTCTGGGATCATGTCTTGTCTGGTATCATGTCTTGTCTGGTATTATGTCTTGTCTGGTATCATGTCTTGTCTGGTATTATGTCTTGTCTGGTATCATGTCTTGTCTGGAATAATGTCTTGTCTGGTATCATGTCTTGTCTGGTATTATGTCTTGTCTGGTATCATGTCTTGTCTGGGATCATGTCTTGTCTGGTATCATGTCTTGTCTGGTATTATGTCTTGTCTGGTATCATGTCTTGTCTGGTATCATGTCTTGTCTGGTATCATGTCTTGTCTGGTATCATTTCTTGTCTGGTATCATGTCTTGTCTGGAATAATGTCTTGTCTGGTATCATGTCTTGTCTGGTATCATGTCTTGTCTGGTATCATGTCTTGTCTGGAATAATATCTTGTCTGGTATCATTTCTTGTCTGGGATCATTTCTTGTCTAGGATCATGTCTTGTCTGGTATCATGTTTTGTCTGGAATAATGTCTTGTCTGGAATAATGTCTTGTCTGGTATCATGTCTTGTCTGGAATAATGTCTTGTCTGGAATAATGTCTTGTCTGGTATCATGTCTTGTCTGGTATTATGTCTTGTCTGGTATCATGTCTTGTCTGGATCATGTCTTGTCTGGTATCATGTCTTGTCTGGATATGTCTTGTCTTGTCATTGTTGTATCATGTCTTGTCTGGTATCATGTCTTGTCTGGTAATCATTCTTGTCTGGTATCATGTCTTGTCTGGAATAATGTCTTGTCTGGTATCATGTCTTGTCTGGTATCATGTCTTGTCTGGTATCATGTCTTGTCTGGAATAATATCTTGTCTGGTATCATTTCTTGTCTGGGATCATTTCTTGTCTAGGATCATGTCTTGTCTGGTATCATGTTTTGTCTGGAATAATGTCTTGTCTGGAATAATGTCTTGTCTGGTATCATGTCTTGTCTGGAATAATGTCTTGTCTGGTATCATGTCTTGTCTGGTATCATGTCTTGTCTGGTATCATGTCTTGTCTGGAATAATGTCTTGTCTGGTATCATGTCTTGTCTGGTATCATGTCTTGTCTGGTATCATGTCTTGTCTGGAATTATGTCTTGTCTGGTATTATGTCTTGTCTGGGATCATGTTTGTCTGGGATCATGTCTTGTCTGGTATCATGTCTTGTCTGGAATAATGTCTTGTCTGGTATCATGTCTTGTCTGGTATCATGTCTTGTCTGGTATCATGTCTTGTCTGGGATAATGTCTTGTCTGGAATCATGTCTTGTCTGGTATCATGTCTTGTCTGGTATCATGTCTTGTCTGGTATCATGTCTTGTCTGGTATCATGTCTTGTCTGGAATCATGTCTTGTCTGGGATCATGTCTTGTCTGGGATCATGTCTTGTCTGGTATCATGTCTTGTCTGGTATCATGTCTTGTCTGGAATAATGTCTTGTTTGGTATCATGTCTTGTCTGGAATAATGTCTTGTCTGGTATTATGTCTTGTCTGGAATAATGTCTTGTCTGGTATCATGTCTTGCCTGGAATAATGTCTTGTCTGGTATCATGTCTTGTCTGGAATAATGTCTTGTCTGGTATCATGTCTTGTCTGGTATCATGTCTTGTCTGGTATCATGTCTTGTCTGGTATCATGTCTTGTCTGGTATCATGTCTTGTCTGGGATCATGTCTTGTCTGGGATCATGTCTTGTCTGGGATCATGTCTTGACTGGTATCATGTCTTGTCTGGGATCATGTCTTGTCTGGTATCATGTCTTGTCTGGGATCATGTCTTGTCTGGTATCATGTCTTGACTGGTATCATGTCTTGTCTGGGATCATGTCTTGTCTGGGATCATGTCTTGTCTGGTATCATGTCTTGTCTGGGATCATGTCTTGTCTGGGATCATGTCTTGTCTGGGATTCATGTCTTGTCTGGGATGCATGTCTTGACTGGTATCATGTCTTGTCTGGGATCATGTCTTGTCTGGTATCATGTCTTGTCTGGAATCATGTTTTGTCTGGGATCATGTCTTGTCTGGCATCATGTCTTGTCTGGGATCATGTCTTGTCTGGTATCATGTCTTGTCTGGGATCATGTCGTGTCTGGGATCATGTCTTGTCTGGGATCATGTCTTGTCTGGGATCATGTCTTGTCTGGTATCATGTCTTGTCTGGGATCATGTCTTGACTGGTATCATGTCTTGACTGGTATCATGTCTTGACTGGTATCATGTCTTGTCTGGGATCATGTCTTGTCTGGGATCATATCTTGTCTGGGATCATGTCTTGTCTGGTATCATGTCTTGACTGGTATCATTTCTTGTCTGGGATCATGTCTTGACTGGTATCATGTCTTGTTTGGTATCATGTCTTGTCTGGGATCATGTATAGAGCTGGATGAGGTCAGTGGTTGGCCTTGTCTGGGATCATGTCTTGTCTGGTATCATGTCTTGTCTGGTATCATGTCTTGTCTGGGATCATGTATAGAGCTGGATGAGGTCAGTGGTTGGCCTTGTCTGGGATCATGTCTTGTCTGGGATCATGTCTTGTCTGGGATCATATATAGAGCTGGAGGAGTCCAGTGGTTGGTGTTGTCTAGTATCATGTCTTGTCTGGGATCATGTCTTGTCTGGTATCATGTCTTGTCTGGGATCATGTCTTGTCTGGTATCATTTCTTGTCTGGGATCATGTCTTGACTGGTATCATGTCTTGTCTGGGATCATGTCTTGTCTGGGATCATGTCTTGTCTTGGATCATGTCTTGTCTGGGATCATGTATAGAGCTGGGGGAGGTCAGTGGTTGGTCTTGTCCGGGATCATGTCTTGTCTGGGATCATGTATATAGTTGGGCGAGGTCAATGGTTGTTCTTGTATGGGATCATGTCTTGACTAGGATCATCTATAACAGAAGATGCGACCAGAAGGTCACTACAGCTCACCTTTATTGTAAAGGTGGCACTTGTCAATTTGTGACCGTCCTGGTACCCAAATATGTAATAAACAGTGACCTACCTGACAGGTCAGGCTGTCCAGCGACTTGACACGTCTCACTGGACGCTATCCTCAACCACGTGTGAGGGGCAGCTGACCCGGTCGGGGCGCTGACCACGGCTGAGTCGGACATTGAGGACTATCCAATCGTGTGTGACAGCCATCACGTGACTCTTGGCTCCAGGGACCAGCTGTAGAAATCACCGATGATTCACTATCTGTTGTCAGTATTATGTCTGGCTGTCTGTCAGTAGCCGTGCTAGGCTGTCAGTAGCCGTGCTAGACTGTCAGTAGCCGTGGTAGGCTGTCAGTAGCCGTGCTAGACTGTCAGTAGCCGTGCTAGGCTGTCAGTAGTCGTGCTAGGCTGTCAGTAGCCGTGCTATAATGTCAGTAGCCGTGCTAGACTGTCAGTAGCCGTGCTAGACTGTCAGTATCCGTGCTAGGCTGTCAGTAGCCGTGCTAGGCTGTCAGTAGTCGTGCTAGAATGTCAGTAGCCGTGCTAGGCAGTCAGTAACCGTGCTAGGCTGTCAGTAGCCGTGCTAGGCTGTCAGTAGCCGTGCTAGAATGTCAGTAGCCGTGCTAGGCTGTCAGTAGCCGTGCTAGGCTGTCAGTAGCCGTGATAGAATGACAATAGCCGTGATAGAATGTCAGTAGCCGTGCTAGGCTGTCAGTAGTCGTGCTAGGCTGTCAGTAGCCGTGATAGAATGAAAGTAGCCATGCTAGAATGACAGTAGCCGTGCTAAGCTGTCAGTAGCCGTGCTAGGCTGTCAGTAGCCGTGCTAGAATGTCAGTAGCCGTGCTAGAATGTCAGTAGCCGTGCTAGGCTGTCAGTAGCCGTTCTAGGCTGTCAGTAGCCGTTCTAGGCTGTCAGTAGCCGTGCTAGACTGTCAGTAGCCGTGCTAGACTGTCAGTAGCCGTGCTAAGCTGTCAGTAGCCGTGCTAGGCTGTCAGTAGCCGTGCTAGGCTGTCAGTAGCCGTGCTAGGCTGTCAGTAGTCGTGCTAGGCTGTCAGTAGCCGTGCTAGAATGTCAGTAGCCGTGCTAGACTGTCAGTATTCGTGCTAGGCTGTCAGTAGCCGTGCTAGGCTGTCAGTAGTCGTGCTAGAATGTCAGTAGCCGTGCTAGGCTGTCAGTAACCGTGCTAGTCTGTCAGTAGCCGTGCTAGAATGTCAGTAGCCGTGCTAGAATGTCAGTAGCCGTGCTAGACTGTCAGTAGCCGTGATAGAATGACAATAGCCGTGATAGAATGTCAGTAGCCGTGCTAGGCTGTCAGTAGCCGTGATAGAATGAAAGTAGCCGTGCTAGAATGACAGTAGCCGTGCTAGACTGTCAGTAGCCGTGCTAGGCTGTCAGTAGCCGTGCTAGGCTGTCAGTAGCCGTGCTAGGCTGTCAGTAGCCGTGCTAGACTTTCAGTAGTCGTATGGTGTGTTGTGTGTCCATCAAGAATGATGATGACCATTCATTCTACAGATTGGTCCTGGCAATGACATTGGAATAGACATCAACTACCGCATGGATGGAAAGTTGTTCAATCTCAGAAGGTTGAAAGCTAAATCAAAAATTAACAGCGACACCGTCAGAGAGCTCCTGTTTGCTGATGATTGTGCTCTATATGCCAACTCAGAGGCGGACATGCAACACAATGTTTCAGCTTTCTCACATGCCTGTGCCAACTTTGGGCTCAATATCAACTTGGAGAAGACTGTAGTTATGTACCAGCCAGCTCCAGGGAATAATCACACTGTGCCGAATATCAAAGTGAATGGTCATAGACTAAGTGTTGTGGACAAATTCACCTATCTTGGCAGCACTGTTGGGGTGGCCAGGTAGGGGTATTCCCTATCAAAGGAGAGGTAAGGTGCCTCCTTCCCTCCGCTAGCCTACGGGACACCCTTGGGCAAGGTGGAGTACCCGTTTAGCCCCCCCCCCCCCCCGATCAAGGTTACGTGAAGCCATGTGTGCAGGTGGTGGATGAGGTTGAAGAGCAGCCGACAGATAGTTGTGGGTTATGGTCTCCAGCTTAACGACGGTAGGCAGAGGATCTCTTTTTTTGAGGAGACAATGACTACGGTCATTGACTAGTATGGTCACTGCTAAGAAGGAAAGCAATGGCAAACTACCTTCTTTACAGATACCAAGAACATTATGTTTTGCGACATCATAGAAAAACCAATGAACAAGTCCTTCAAGAAACAAATGAAGATCATAAACTGATTAGAGACATTAGATGTAGACAGTCAAAATATTTTGGGCATGTTATGAGAAGAAATAAATTGGCGAACTTGGTGACAACTGGCAAGATCGAAGGGAACAGACCAAGAACTAAATACCTGGATGGCTTGGCCACATGGCATGGTCGAGACAGAAACACGGAGCTGATCCACGACTCTGGTGATCGAGTGAGATGGCAGAACATGACCGCCCACGCTTATCGGCATGGCACATAATGAATGAATGGCAGCACTATGTCACAAGCTGCCACAATTGATGACGAAGTGAATGCAAGAATCTCCAAGGCCAGCGCGGCCTTTGGCAGACTGTACAAGAACTTGTGGGACAGAACTGGAATAAGCCTGCAAACAAAGCTGAAAGTCTACAAAGCAGTTGTATTATCCACACTGCTATATGCTTGTGAAACCTGGACTGTTTATCAGCGACACGCTAGGAAATTAAACCACTTCCACACAGTCTGTCTTAGGAAGCTATTGAAGATTAAATGGCAAGACATGATCCCAGACACTGAAATCATAGAAAGAGCGTCCATGCCCAGTATCCACACTTTACTAATAAAGAATCAGATTCGCTGGGCTGGTCACTTGACTCGCATGCCAGATCAGAGGCTCCCTAAACGAATTTTTTTACGGCGCGTAGCGTTGTGGTAAACGCTCCCAAAGCGGTCAGAGGAAATGCTTTAAAGACACTGAAAATCTCACTGAATGCTTTTGGGAACTCATCATGACACCTGGGAGACTGCTGCCAAAGACAGAAAATCGTGGCGTGCATTATTACATACGGGTGCAGTCACTTGTGAAGCAACCAGGACTGCAAGATCTGTGATGAAAAGGCTGGACAGAAAAACCACTGCAGGAAATCCTCCTCCAGAGACGTTAAGCATTCTTTGCCCACATTGTCAAAGACCATTTCGAGCCAAAATAGGTCTTATCAGCCATCTTAGAACTCACGGCTCCATACCTTCAACCCCACTGGATGAAATGAATGGTCATCATCATCCTCGATGGCAACACACCAGATTGTCTGTAGCTATGCATACTACATACAGTTTTCCTGTCCCAGGAAAATACTACACAAAGTTTACGTGTCTCAGTAAAATACTATATACCATTTACCCGTCTCGGTAAAATACAACATACCATTTACCTGTCTCAGTTAAATACTATATACCATTTACCAGTCTCAGTAAAATACAACATACCATTTACCTGTCTCAGTAAAATACAACATACCATTTACCTGTCTCAGTAAAATACAACATACCATTTACCTGTCTCAGTAAAATACAACATACCATTTACCCGTCTCGGTAAAATACAACATACCATTTACCTGTCTCAGTAAAATACAACATACCATTTACCTGTCTCGGTTAAATACTATATACCATTTACCAGTCTCAGTAAAATACAACATACCATTTACCTGTCTCAGTTAAATATTATATACCATTTACCTGTCTCAGTTAAATACAACATACCATTTACCAGTCTCAGTAAA
>JACEFZ010011918.1:0-145000 GCA_014155875.1 Cepaea nemoralis | reverse complement strand
GAAGTAACTAGAGCAACAGCAAAGACATATGGACAGAAACGGTCACAACATCAGATATTTCGGTGATTAGTCGCCATGAAACCAGCCAGTATCCATCTTCATCCAATCGCTGACAGCTGGCTCTGGTTAGGACGAGTGCTAATAGATCAAACAGTCAGGTGGCGGTGATGATTCACTGATGGAATGTCCGACCTTCACACAAGATCCAGGTGTAGGGGCCGGCAGTGGCTGATTGCAGTGTCGGGTTGTGTGCTGGATTACAGTTGCATGACGTCATTAGCTGCACCAGACTTCTTAGCTTCCTTCACCAGTGTTGGTTACCGTCATGTGATGCAATCAACCATTTACTCACGTTGTGTGGTAGAATCAACCAATCACTCACGTTCTGTGATAGAATCAACCAATCATTCACGTTGTGTGGTAGAATCAACCAATCATTCACGTTCTGTGATAGAATCAACCAATCATTCATGTTCTGTGATATAATCAACCAATCACTCACGTTCTGTGGTAGAATCAACCAATCACTCACGTTCCGTGATAGAATCAACCAATCATTCACGTTCTGTGATACAATCAACCAATCATTCACGTTCTGTGATACAATCAACCAATCATTCACGTTCTATGATAGAATCATAAAGCATTCACGTTCTGAGATAGAATCAACCAATCACTCAAGTAGACTGACGTCTGGCTCAGACTCTCTCAAATGTTCAACAAGCCTCCTGCCGGGAACACTACACGAAGCAAGAACACCACACCTAACAAGAACATTGAATGTAGCAAGAACACCGCATGCAGCAAGGACGCTTCATATAGCGAGAACACCACATGTAGCAAGAAACCGCATATAGCAAGAACACCGCATGCAGCAACGACGCTGCATGTAGCAAGAACACCACACGTTGCAAGAACACCGCATGTAGCAAGAACACCACATGTAGCTAGAACACCACACGTAGCAAGAACACCGCATGCAGCAAGAACACCACACATAGCACGAACACCGCGCATAACAAGAACACTGCATGCAGCAAGAACACCACACATAGCAAGAACACCACACGTAAGGAGAACAATGCATGTAGCAAGAACAGCACACCTAGCAAGAACACTGCATGTAGTATTAACACCGCATGTAGCAAGAACACCACACCTAGCAAGAACATCACATGTAGCAAGAACATTACACCTAGCAAGAACACCGCATGTAGCAAGAACACCACACGTAGCAAGAACACCAAACGTAGCAAGAACACCAAACGTAGCAAGAACAATGCATGTAGCAAGAATACCACAACTAGCAAGAATACCGCATGTAGCATTAACGCCGCATGTAGCAAGAACACCACACCTAGCAAGAACACTGCATGAAGCAAAGACATCACACGCAGCAAGAACACCACACGTAGGAAGAACAATGCATGTAGCAAGGACATTACACACAGAAAGAACACCACACGTAGCAAGAACACCACACATAGCAATAACATCACACGCAGCAAAAACACAATGTGTAGCAAGAACTCTGTGCCTCCACTGATGACCCCAGGTGCCTCCAGAGAACAAATGAGGCTCGAAGTGTGAACAACGCAGTTCGGACACAAACCCATGACCCTCAGAGGGCTAGGCAGGCGATTTGACCACATCGCCTCAGGCCAGGCCTTTCGAGGTCAACATCATTGACACATGCCTCTCAACATCATTGACACACGCCTCTCAACATCATTGACACACGCCTCTCAACATCATTGACACATGCCTCTCAACATCATTGACACACGCCTCTCACCATCATTGACACATGCCTCTCACCATCATTGACACACTGCCTCTCAACATCATTGACACGTGTGTGCATACATCATTGACACGTGTGTGCATACATCATTGACACGTATCTCCCAACATCATTGACACATATCTCCCAACATTATAGACACGTGTCTCCCAACATCATTGACACACGCCTCCCAACATCATTGACACATATCTCATAACATCATTGGCACGTGTCTCACAACATCATTGACACGTGTCTCCCAACATCATTGACACACGAGTCCCAATATCATTGACACGTGTCTCACAACATCATTGACACGTGTCTCCCAACATCATTGACACACGAGTCCCAATATCATTGTCATGTGTCTCCCAACATCACTGATATAAGTCTTCCAACATTATTGACCTGTGTTTAACAACACCATTGACACGTATCCCCAACATATTTGACACGTGTCTGCCAACATCATTGACACATATCTCCCAACATCATTGACACATATCTCCCAACATCATTGACACATATCTCCCAACATCATTGACACATATCTCCCAACATCATTGACACATATCTCCCAACATCATTGACACGTGTCTCCCAACATCATTGACACATATCTCCCAACATCATTGACACATATCTCCCAACATCATTGACACGTGTCTCCCAACATCATTGACACATATCTCCCAACATCATTGAAAAATATCTTCCAACATCATTGACACATATCTCCCAACATCATTGACACGTGTCTCCCAACATCATTGACACGTGTCTCCCAACATCACCCAACATTATTGTCATGTGTCTCCCAACATATTTGACACATGTCTCCCAACATCATTGACACATATCTCCCAACATCATTAACAAGTATCCCCAACATCATTGTCATGTGTCTCCCAACATATTTGACACGTGTCTCCCAACATCATTGACACATATCTCCCAACATCATTAACAAGTATCCCCCAACATCATTGTCATGTGTCTCCCAACATCATTAACAAATATCCCCCAACATTATTGTCATGTGTCTCCCAACATATTTGACACGTGTCTCCCAACATCATTGACACATATCTCCCAACATCATTGACACGTGTCTCCCAAAACCACTGACACATATCTCCCATCATCATTGACACATATCTCCCAACATCATTGACACGTGTCTCCCAACATCATTGACATGTGTCTCCCATCATCATTGACATGTGTCTCCCAACATCATTGACATATGTCTCCCATCATCATTGACATATATCTCCCAACATCATTGACTTGTGTCTCTCAACATCATTGACATGTGATTCCTACCATCATTGACATGTGTCTCCCAACATAACTGACATGAGTCTCCCAACATCATTAACATGTTTCTCTCAACATCATTGACACGTTTCTCCCAACATCATTGAAACGTGTCTGCCAATATCAGTGTCATGTCTCTCCCAACATCATTGACACATATCTCCCAGCAGCCGAAGGAAGTGCAGATAGCCTGGAGTTAAAAAGTTAGCTGGATATCGTTTACAGTACGTAGTAGTCACCCCCAGCATTACTTGGCTGTTCGTGATTCCTGGGCAAGTTTAACGTTCAGTAGTTTGTCATTGCTTTCTGAACGACCGGCACCCATACCATTTCATAAAATCAACCAACGTCAGGCGGTCTGTTGCCAAATCGCCCACATCTGTGTTTCCAACGCAGTATGCAGGATTATGAACTGCGTCCATAAAACCTACGCCACGGAGCCTTGAGTAGATCTCTCTAATGGTGACCTGTATTGTGCCTTATGCCGGTCTCCCTGGCGAAGGCGTTAACGACTTTCTCCGTAATGCCATATATCCACGTGGGGAACACAGCTGAGCGAGATTCGGCAGCGGATCGCATCATGTACTTACGGAGTATGTGAGCCGGTTGCTCAGAAAGCAATGGCAAATTACTGAGCACAATCTTGCCAAGGACACCAATAGCAGCTCAAAAATGTTGGTATTGACTGCAACGTCCTGTAAGGGATATGCAACTTAACAAACAAATTGTGCCTTATAGAAGCCTAGGCAGACCAAGTGCTGTGAACGTGGTGCAAACATTACAGGACTGTGAACTTGGTACAAACATTACAGCACTGTGAACTTGGTACAAACATTACAGGACTGTGAACTTGGTACAAACATTACAGGACTGTGAACTTGGTACAAACATTACAGGACTGTGAACTTGGTACAAACATTACAGGACTGTGAACTTGGTGCGAACAGAGCTGGGAGAAAGGAACAGGGGTAAATGTCTGAATGACGTGACCAAACGGCTTCACCAGGACAATAAAACAGGCCTAGTATTAGTAGCTCTGGCGAACGTCTGGGATGACGAACCTTTATCGCCCAAACCTAAGGTATGGCACATGATGATGATGCAGGCTGTGATCCCCTCTGGCACAAGATGCAGACCACGACCTCTACTAACCCACAAACCCACATGGCCGCCATCCTGGTGTCCACTAACCCACAAACCCACATGGCCGGCCGGTTGGTGTCCAGGGAGTGGCCATTGATCACCGCTGATTGCGCGCGGACAACACGAAGAGAGCAAAGTGTCGACCAGAAGCTGCCGAGATGTGGTCACTTGCCGGACTCGAACCATAGCGGCCGAAGGTGGCCCACAGCAGAGCAGGTCAGCGCTGATGCCTTCCTGTGATCAGTGTCTCAGCTGGGACACGGGACGTGTCAACAGACGCGCTGGAGAAACGGGCGGGCTGTCTGCGTGATTGATTTGTCTGGTCAGTCGCCCCGGGCAGGTCTCTTTGACGGTAGGTGCAAGCCACGACAGAGTGGCCTAGAGCTGTGACGTTTTGCTTGGTTTCTCTTGATACATTGATTCATGTCACCGATGCTGTCATGATCGGCTGTCATGATCGACTGTCAGATGAACGTCTTGATGTGTTTATCAACCTCATCTATGGCCACCACAGGGCGATACCGTTTGTCATCAACACACAGGCATACAGACCAGCAGACTGAGCACACAGACCTATAGACAAACTGATTATGTGGTTGTTTCGGGATTTGAAATTTAAATATTGAGCACAACCCACTACTGGCAACGCCGATCGCATTCTGGTATGAACCTAAGGCGCATCCACGTCAATATGGAAGCACTATAGTCGAGTTTCACCCTCATTTGAGTTCGTCAGTAGTGCATATCCCTGTGCATATAGACAAACGTTTAGATAGACAGTGAGACAGACTATCACACAGCCATATAGACACGTTTAGATAGACAGTGAGACAGACTATCACACAGACATATAGACACACGTTTAGATAGACAGTGAGACAGACTATCACACAGTCATATAGACACGTTTAGATAGACAGTGAGACAGACTATCACACAGCCATATAGACACACGTTTAGATAGACAGCGAGACAGACTATCACACAGACATATAGACACGTTTAGATAGACAGTGAGACAGACTATCACACAGACATATACACAAACGTTTAGATAGACAGTGAGACAGACTATCACACAGACATATAGACAAACGTTTAGATAGACAGCGAGACAGACTATCACACAGACATATAGACAAACGTTTAGATAGACAGTGAGACAGACTATCACACAGACATATAGACAAACGTTTAGATAGACAGTGAGACAGACTATCACACAGTCATATAGACAAATATAGATAGACAGTGAGACAGACTATCACACAGTCATATAGACAAATATAGATAGACAGTGAGACAGACTATCACACAGTCATATAGACAAATATAGATAGACAGTGAGACAGACTATCACACAGCCATATAGACACACGTTTAGATAGACAGTGAGACAGACTATCACACAGTCATATAGACAAATATAGATAGACAGTGAGACAGACTATCACACAGACATATAGACACACGTTTAGATAGACAGTGAGACAGACTATCACACAGACATATAGACACGTTTAGATAGACAGTGAGACAGACTATCACACAGTCATATAGACAAATATAGATAGAAAGTGAGACAGACTATCACACAGACCTATAGACACGTTTAGATAGACAGTGAGACAGACTATCACACAGACCTATAGACACGTTTAGATAGACAGTGAGACAGACTATCACACAGACGTATAGACACACGTTTAGATAGACAGCGAGACAGACTATCACACAGACATATAGACACACGTTTAGATAGACAGCGAGACAGACTATCACACAGACATATAGACACGTTTAGATAGACAGTGAGACAGACTATCACACAGACATATAGACACGTTTAGATAGACAGTGAGACAGACTATCACACAGACGTATAGACAAACGTTTAGATAGACAGTGAGACAGACTATCACACAGACATATAGACAAACGTTTAGATAGACAGTGAGACAGACTATCACACAGACATATAGACACGTTTAGATAGACAGTGAGACAGACTATCACACAGACGTATAGACAAACGTTTAGATAGACAGTGAGACAGACTATCACACAGACGTATAGACAAACGTTTAGATAGACAGCGAGACAGACTATCACACAGACATATAGACACGTTTAGATAGACAGTGAGACAGACTATCACACAGACATATACACAAACGTTTAGATAGACAGGGAGACAGACTATCACACAGACATATAGACAAACGTTTAGATAGACAGCGAGACAGACTATCACACAGACATATAGACAAACGTTTAGATAGACAGTGAGACAGACTATCACACAGACATATAGACACACGTTTAGATAGACAGTGAGACAGACTATCACACAGTCATATAGACAAATATAGATAGACAGTGAGACAGACTATCACACAGACATATAGACACACGTTTAGATAGACAGCGAGACAGACTATCACACAGTCATATAGACAAATATAGATAGACAGTGAGACAGACTATCACACAGACGTATAGACAAACGTTTAGATAGACAGCGAGACAGACTATCACACAGACATATAGACAAACGTTTAGATAGACAGTGAGACAGACTATCACACAGACGTATAGACAAACGTTTAGATAGACAGTGAGACAGACTATCACACAGACGTATAGACAAACGTTTAGATAGACAGCGAGACAGACTATCACACAGACATATAGACAAACGTTTAGATAGACAGTGAGACAGACTATCACACAGACATATAGACAAACGTTTAGATAGACAGTGAGACAGACTATCACACAGACATATAGACAAACGTTTAGATAGACAGTGAGACAGACTATCACACAGTTATATAGACAAATATAGATAGACAGTGAGACAGACTATCACACAGTCATATAGACAAATATAGATAGACAGTGAGACAGACTATCACACAGACGTATAGACAAACGTTTAGATAGACAGCGAGACACACAAGGAGACAGACTTTGACAGTGAGACACACAAGTAGACTTATATATAGACAGCGAGTCATACTATCAGACAGACAAACATATAGACAGACAGTAAGACACACGAGCAGACAGACTATAGACACAGGAGCAGACAGACATATCCACAAACATATAGATAGACAGACCGAGAGAGAGAGAGAGAGAGAGAGAGAGAGAGAGAGAGAGAGAGAGAGAGAGAGAGAGAGAGAGCAGGGTGGGATGAAGTGACCTGACATCACGTGAGGAATCAGCTCATGTTATTATTGAAAGAGCAGAAATCAATCGGCAAATGGTGCACAGAGAATGATAGGAATGACAGATAGGCCGAGATGTTCTCTTGTGGTTGATGAACTTGTGGGCAGGGCCAACCGTTGCCAAGGACGCTGTTTTGTGGTAATCGCCAGGTAATATTGCGCCGCTGCGGGCGAGCTGATATCTCTGATAGTGACAGTTAGCTTCTGGAGATTTCGTTAATAGGTTATCTCTTCATTGGATGCGCATAGAGACTCGACTGTCTAGGGGGATGAGATCCCAACATTTCTAGAAGCTTCTGTTTGGGGAGATGAGATCCCAGCATTCTAGAAGCTTCTGTTTGGGGATTTTTAAAAAAAAACTTATGTCTGGGGGTAAGTTAGTACACGATATATCTTGTAGCAGAGACAGACTGGCAGTGACATCGTCGCATTTTGTCGTCAATTCGCACTGCGAGCGCTAACAAGTCAAGTCGCCTGAAAAAGTCAAGCAGCCTGATACGGGGGAGAAATGTCACATTGCCAAGTCCAACAACAAGAAACACGCGGTATCCAAGATGTGCTGCGTGGGAGCCGACAAGAGGAACGTGGAGAGCCTGCCTGCGAGCTGTAACAAAGAGTCTGAATCTACAGCCACTACTGAAGCCACCACGAAGGAGAAGATCGACAGCCCACCACATCTAAGAGCCAAACCTACTGAGAAGCAGAGGGAGGAGAAAGACACCAGTGTCGGAAACACCGACTCACCGACAAGCAAGTTGGTTGTCAAGCGTATCCAAGTGGAGCTATCAGACGAAGAAATCCTGAAGCAGCTACGAGAAGAGAATCTTCACATCCGATTCTTGAAGGCGGAGCGGCTCCTCACCTACTCCAAGATACCTACAATCTTGGCAGTAGTAACGTCGGAGGGCAGCGAAATGCCGATCACAGTATCAATCAGCAAGAATATACAACAGCCAGAGAGATTCATCCCAAGAGTCAATCAATGTTCAAGATGTCAGAGGGCCGCCACAGCAGAGCAGCATGTCGCAGCAAGACGGAAATCTGCCGGTACTGCGCAGATCACCACGCCTTCAAGGAGTATCCGCTGGCCAAACAAAACAAAGTGCGCCAACTGCCTGGTCAAGCATGGAGCAAGATACTTGGGGTGTATGTACCTGCAGCGACACAGAGACGTATTAAAGCTCGCCATCAACACAAATACACCATACAACGAAGCAAGGCAGAGGTGCGAGACAGCCACGAGCATATCACAGGCGGAAAAGGCTCAACTGCAGGACCAGATAGATGAGCTAAAGAAGCAAATCAAGCTACTCCAAACACCGACTCCGACCAGCGACAATGAAAAGCTGCTTGCTGAAATGAAGTAGATCCAGCAAAAGATCAAACAAGAGGTGAAACAGATGGCACTGATGAAGAAGGAGAACGAAGAGGTGAAACAGATGGCATTGATGATGGTGCAGGATGTATGTGTGGGTGGTGAGGGTTTTTGTAGATGGGGATGATTGGGTGGGTGGGAGATGGGTGGGGAGATGTGTGTGTATTGGTGAGGTGTGTGTGGGGATGTTAATGGGGGATGTGTGTGGGAGGACGTGTGTGTGGGTGGGGGATGTGTATATGGGAGGGGTGTTGTGTGGGAGGGGAGATGTGTGTAGGTGAGGGGTGTGTGGGTGGGTGTGGGATGTGCGTTTGGGTGTGGGATGTGCGGTTAGGTAAAGGATTATGTGAGGGTGGGGGATTTGTGTTTGGCTGGGTGGTTGGGGTGTGTGAATGTGGGTGAGTAGATGGGAGATGTATGTGTTGATGGGTGGGTGGAGGATGTGTGGGTGTGAGTGGATGGATGTGTGTGGGGGATGAATGTATGGATGGGTGATGTGTGTGAGTGGGAAGATGTGTGTGTGGGTGGGGATGTGTGTGGGGTTTATGTGTGTGGTGGGGATGTGTGTGGGGTTTATGTGTGTGGTGGAGATGTGTGTGGGAGTGTGGGTGGGAGTTGTGTGTTTGTGGGTAGGGATGTGTGTATGGGTGGGGAGATGTGTGTGGGGGGAGGTGGGGTGGAGGTGTGGTGGGGGATGTGTGGTTAAGGGATGTTTGATTGGGGGATGGGTAACTGGGGTGGGTGGGTGGCGGATGTGTGGGTAGGTGAGTGTGTGTAGATTGGGGGCTGGGTGGGGGATGTGTGTGTATATGTGTGGGTTCGAGATGTGTAGGTGGATTGGGGGAGATTGTGTGCGTGAGGATGTATGTAAGTGGGAGAAATGTAGGTGGGTGTGTATTTTCTGTGTGGGTAGGTGCAGGATGTGTGGGTAAGCGGGGTTATGTGTGGATGGGGAATATGTGTGAGTGGGGAATTGTGTTTGGCTGAGTGGTTGCGGGTGTGTGGAGTGGGTGGTGGAGGATATGTGAGTGGGTGAGTGTTGGTGGGTGGATGATTGTGTGTGGGTGGGGGATGTGTTTGTGGGTGATGGGTGGGTGGGTGCATGAATGTGTGCCTGGGGGAGTGTGGGTGGGCGGGCGGGGGATGTGTGGTGAGTGGGAGATGTATGTGTGTGTGGGTGGGGAGATGTATGTAGTTAGGGGTGTTGGATGTTGGGGGGGGGGGGTGGATGGGTAGGAGCATGTATGCGTGCCTGGGTGTGTGTGTGTGTGTGTGTGTGTGTGTGTGTGTGTGTGTGTAGTTGGGTGGTGGAATGTGTGTGTGGGAGATGTATGGGTGGATGGGGGATGGGTGGGTGGATGGGGGGGTGTATCTCATAACATGGTAATATGCATTGTTTATGTCTACAACATTATTTTGACAATGTTTTTTTATTTCCTATGTAAATGCATCATGCACTATTGATGAATGAAAGATAAATGATTGGAAGGGCCGAATATAAGACGGGCCTGCGTGCCCAATTTGTTATCCTTTGAAAATAAAGTCCGTTCGTTTTTGTGTGTTAGTTGCATATCTGTCTGTATATCTTAGCGTGTATCTTATGTGGTAGATGCATATCTGTCTGTATATCTCAGCGTGTATCTGGTGTGCTAGTTGTATATCTCAGCGTGTATCTGATGTGGTAGTTGCATATCTGCCTGTATATCTCAGCGTGTATCTGATGTGCTAGTTGCATATCTGCCTGTATATTTCAGCGTGTATCTGGTGTGCTAGTTGAATATCTGTCTGTATATCTCAGTGTGTATCTGATGTGGTAGTTGTGTATCTGATGTGGTTGTTACATGTCTGTCTGTATATCTCAGTGTGTATCTTGTGTAGTAGTTGCATATCTGCCTGTATATATCAGCGTGTATCTTATAAACTAGAACAGACTGAGGTATATGCGACGTCAAATCAGAAAACAAATTATAACAGTATCTGGCAGTGTGGAACAGTCATGTGATATCAGCGCTAGCAATTGACTGTCTTATCTGTGAGGATTGAGCGGAGGTCAGCGAGCACCAGGGGAGCAAGCGCTTATCTCCGACCAGGGAGCACATTGCCAAACATCTACAGCACCTTTTCAAACAGCACATCCGTGTTTGTTGGTAATAGATGGCAATCTGGCATTCCATTCGCGCCTGCACATAACATTATAGTTGGGCAAAGTGGTCCAGGTAATTTCTGCCAGCTGCGATCAATTTCCACACGACAGGAAATTCATCAGTTCACTCACAGCTCAAATCTGTGACCTCGCTGCAGGTTAAACAGCCTCTCTCTCTCTCTCTTCTCTTCTCTCCTCTCTCTCTCTTCTCCTCTCTCTCTCTCTCTCTCTCTCTATGAATGAAGATATCCTGACATGTACTCTTCCTCTATACGAGAATGGAACTTGTGCCACAACCTGGCATGTACTCCACCTTTGCAACAACCATTAAACGCTGTCTCCTGTCTTCCCTCAACTCACCACAAACTGATTTTCATCTGTTTCCAGCAATCTTGGGTTAAAGTTCACAGCTTTGCCAGAAATGAGGTCGTTAGAAAACCATCAACGAGGAGTGGAGAAGGAGCAAGTTTGCACACAAATCATAACCAGCTGCTAGAAATGCTCCTCTCTTGCGGGCCTCTCACAGTTCAGTTTCCGTGATGGATGGACCGGGCATGGCCTCAGACTCCACATACAAGGTAGATGGTAACTGGAAGCAAACGGCGCTCCGTGTTCCCGCTCGTGAATCTCCGGTCAGTGTTGCTGTTTGCGCCAGTAGTTGCAGTACTCGTATCTCACAGTGTCATACACACACAATCACACCCATAGAGTGTCATACACACACAGTCACACAACCACACACATATAGTGTCATACACACACACACTCACACAACCATACACATAGAGCGTCACATACACACACAAACACACACACACACTCACACACACAACCACACACATAGGAGAACTATTGGACTATTGATGTTGATGTTGAATTTTTGGGAGAACTATTGGACTATTGATGTTGATGCTGTATTGTTGGGAGAACTATTGGACTATTGATGTTGATATTGTATTGTTGGGAGAACTATTGGACAATAGATGTTGATGCTGTATTGTTGGGAGAACTATTGGACTATTATTGTTGATGGTGTATTGTTGGGAGTTCTATTAATATTTTAGGGATGTGCGAAACGAGACGGACAGGAGCAGGCATCAAGATAGATGAAGATTTTAATATTATGTATTCTGGAGGAGAAAACCGACAAAGGGGAGTGGCAATTATCTTGGACCAGAACAAATCAAAATCTGTGTTTAAGGATATTAGGCCGTGTCGGAGTTCTGCTAGTTAAATTAAGTGGCAGACCTTTTAGCATAAATATTATTCAAGTATATGCACCAACAGGAGAATCCAGTGAAGATAGTGTAGAAGAATTTTATAATAACATAGAGTCTGCCTTAAAGAAATGTAAAAATTCATAAATAAACATCATAATAGGGGACTTCAATGCAAAAGTAGGAAATCAAGGAGATAGATATACAGTAGGAAACTATGGTTTAGGAGAGAGAACTGAAATAGGATACAGACTTGTAGAGTGGGCAAAAGAACAGGAAATGATTGTAGGAAACACCTGGTTTAAGCAACACCCTAGAAGATTATGGATATGGAGGAGTCCTGATAGAAGGATTAGAAACCAGATTGATTACATTCTGATTAGCAGAAGATTTAGAAACACGTTAACAATAGCAAAAACAGTTCCCAGTGCTGATTGTTATAGTGACCACAGATTACTCACAGGAACATTGAGGATAAAGCTGAAGAAAGTCAAGTATATAACAGGAAACACTAAATATGATTTGTGTACATTGAGTAATGACAAGGAAATACAAAACAAATTCAACATAGAAGTACAGAACAGATTTGATATATTGTCTGATCTAGAGATCCTATTCCAGGATGTGGATAGTCATTGGGAAATGTTGAAGAATTCAATCAGTTTGGCTGCAGAAACAACTATTCCAAAATTAAAGAAGGTGGGTCGTAAAAAAAGGATGACTGAAGAAATTTTACACCTAATGGAAACAAGAAGACTCAACAAAAATAATTCTGCCAAATATGAAGAAATTCACAGAAAAGTCAGAATATTATGTAAGGAGGCAAAAGAAGCATGGCTTGAGGAAAAGTGCTTAGACATTGAAAAACAACACAACAGTTAAAATACCAAATTAGTGCACACAAGAATTCAGGAACTTACTAATAAAAGAACAAGTACATCAACAGGCTGTCTAAAAACTGAAGATGGCAAAATCATAATAGAAAAAGATCAGATTCTACATGTATGGACAGATTATGTGAAACACCTTTATGATGATAACAGAGACGAATAGTATGATATTAGATTTAATAATGAAGGACCGCCAATTTTGGAGATGGAGGTTCGAAATGTTCTTAAGCATATGAAAGCTGGCAAGGCCTCCGGTGGAGAACATCACAACATAAATGATTAAATCTTTAGAAGAATATGGAATAGATCAAGTCACCAGACTGCTGAACACATTAGATGATACTGAAGATATACCTTCTGAATTATGTAACTCTGAATTTATTGCAATCCCAAAGAAATCAGAAGCCTTGGAATGTGATCAACATAGAACAATTAGTATAATGAGTCACATCACAAAGATTTTGCTACGAATTATCATGCAAAGAGTTAGGAGGAAAATACAACCTGAAATAGGGGAAGAACAATGTGGGTTTGTAGAAGGAAAGGGTACAGTAAATGTTGTGTATATGCTGCGAACAGTTATTGAACGTGCTATAGATGTAAACAAGGATATACATCTTTGCTTTATTGACTATACAAAGGCTTTTGATAGAGTTAGACATGTCAACATGGTGGATATGCTTGCAGATCTACAAATTGATGGGAAAGACATTAGACTTATAAAAAACATATATTGGAAACAATAAGCTGCCACAAGGATTGATAATGAAGTGGGACAATATCAGCCTATTAAGAGAGGTGTTAGGCAGGGATGTGTAATGTCTCCAGATCTTTTTTCCCTATACAGTGAAAATATTTTCAGAAATGTAGAAGATATAAATGGAATCAGCATTGGAGGACGAAACATCAATAACATTAGATATGCAGATGATACAGTATTGATTGCAGACAATGAGCAGGATCTGCAACAATTAGTAGATGCGGTTGTTGTACACAGTGAGCAACTGGGGTTAGAATTAAATTGTAAAAAGACACAGATTATGGTCGTCACTAGGAAGAACGAAATACCACAATGTAATATACAAGTAAATGGGAATATTCTTCAACAAGTGAATCGGTACAATTATCTCGGAACAGTCATAACATCTGATGGGAGATGCCTTGAAGAGATTAGAACAAGAATCGCCATGGCGAAAGTAGCCTTTAGCAAGATGAAAAACATTCTGACCAATAAAAAGATGTCAATTGAAACGAGAAAAAGAGTGTTGAGGGGATACATAGAGCCTGTTCTTTTGTATGGATGTGAAACTTGGACAATGTGCAGTCAAGCTGAAAAACATCTGATGGCTGCAGAAATGTGGTTTCTGAGGAAAAGGCAAAGAATACCATGGACAGACAGAAAAACCAATGACCAAGTACTACAGGAGACAAATGAAAATCGTAAATTGATTAGAGAAATTAGACGTAGACAGTCAAAATTTTTTGGACATGTTATGAGAAGAAATGGATTGGAGAACTTAGTGACAACTGGCAAGATCGAAGGGAACAGACCAAGGGGAAGACCGAGAAGTAAATACCTGGATGGCTTGGCCACATGGCATGGACGAGACAGGAACACTGAGCTGATCCACGTCTCTGGTGATCGAGTGAAATGGCGAGTCATGACCGCCCACGCTTTCCGGCATGGCACATGATTGATTGATTGAGTTCTCCTAACAATGCAATATCAACACTAATAGTCAAATAGTTCTCCCAACAATACAACATCAACACCAATAGTTCTCCCAACAATACAACATCCACATAGTAACACATTTGAACACATGCACATACAGCCCACATACACCCACACATACAGCCCACATACACCCACACATACACCCACACATACACCCACACATACAGCCCACATACACCCACACATACAGCCACACATACAGCCCACATACACCCACACATACAGCCCACATACACCCACACATACAGCCCACATACACCCACACATACAGCCCACATACACCCACACATACACCCACACATACAGCCCACATACACCCACACATACACCCACATATACACCCACACATACAGCCCACATACACCAACACATACAGCCCACATACACCCACACATACAGCCCACATACAGCCCACATACAGCCCACATACACCCACACATACAGCCACACATACAGCCCACATACACCCACACATACACCCACACATACAGCCCACATACACCCACACATACAGCCCACATACACCCACACATACAGCCCACATACACCCACACATACACCCACACATACAGCCCACATACACCCACACATACACCCACATATACACCCACACATACAGCCCACATACACCCACACATACACCCACACATACAGCCCACATATACCCACACATACAGCCCACATACACCCACACATACAGCCCACATATACCCACACATACAGCCCACATACACCCACACATACAGCCCACATACACCCACACATACAGCAGACATATACCCACACATACAGCCCACAAACACCCACACATACAGCCCACATACACCCACACATACAGCCCACATATACCCACACATACAGCCCACATACACCCACACATACACCCACACATACACCCACACATACACCCACACATACAGGCCACATATACCCACACATACAGCCCACATACACCCACACATACAGCCCACATACACCCACACATACAGCCCACATACACCCACACATACTCCCACACATACAGCCCACATATACCCACACATACAGTACACATACACCCACACATACACCCACACATACATCCCACATATACCCACACATATAGCCCACATACACCCACACATACAGCCCACATATACCCACACATACATCCCACATACACCCACACATACATCCCACATACACCCACACATACAGCCCACATACACCCACACATACATCCCACATACACCCATACACAAGCATCCTGTGCCAGCCTTGACATGGTCAGTTCACGGAGTTGTTTCCACAAGTAAACACAGCCACTTCATCTGCGGCTGAATGATTGCATCATGTTTAGATTCATAACTGTATAAACTTCGATGATTCGCTACATAATCTTAGAATGAACAATGCTATAATCTTTAAATCAAACATACTTGTTTTAATATATTTGTGTAGTCGACCAATTCCAGAACTGGGTTGACAACAGTTCAGGGAGACAACTGCTGACAGATTTCGTTGCTGTCAATATTTCGATTATCGTTACATATACAGGAAGACATGGGTGGAAGATTTGGGGTCCCGAAAGAGAGGATCCTTGAAGATACGGCCGTGACAGATAGGGGTCGTGGAAAATAGGGTCGTGGAAGATATGGGTCCTGGAAGATAGGGTCCTGAAAGATAGGGGTCGTGGAAGACAGGGGTCCTGGAAGATAGGGGTCGTGGAAGACAGGGGTCCTGGAAGATAGGGGTCGTGGAAGACAGGGGTCCTGGAAGATAGGGGTCGTGGAAGAAAGGGGTCCTGGAAGACAGGGGTCCTGAAAGATAGGGGTTGTGGAAGACAGGGGTCCTGGAAGATAGGGGTCCTGAAAGATAGGGGTCCTGGAAGATAGGAGTCGTGGAAGACAGGGGTCCTGGAAGATAGGGGTCCTGAAAGATAGGGGTCGTGGAAGACAGGGGTCCTGGAAGATAGGGGTCCGTGGAAGACAGGGTCCTGGAAGATAGGATCCTGAAAGATAGGGGTCCTGGAAGATAGGATCCTGAAAGATAGTGGTCATGGAAGATAGGGGTCGTGGAAGACAGGGGTCCTGGAAGATAGGGGTCCTGCAAGATAGAGGTCCTGGAGTCCTGGAAGATAGGGGTACTGGAGTCCTGGAAGATAGAGGTCCTGGAAGATAGGGGTACTGGAAGATAGGGGTACTGGAAGATAGGGGTACTGGAAGATAGGGGTCCTGAAAGATAGGGGTCCTGGAAGATAGGAGTCGTAGGAGACAGGGGTCCTGGAAGATAGGGGTCCTGAAAGATAGGGGTCGTGGAAGACAGGGGTCCTGGAAGATAGGGGTCGTGGAAGACAGGGGTCCTGGAAGATAGGATCCTGAAAGATAGGGGTCCTGGAAGATAGGATCCTGAAAGATAGTGGTCATGGAAGATAGGGGTCGTGGAAGACAGGGGTCCTGGAAGATAGGGGTCCTGGAAGATAGGGGTCCTGGAAGATAGAGGTCCTGGAGTCCTGGAAGATATGGGTCCTGGAAGATATGGGTCCTGGAAGATAGGGGTACTGGAGTCCTGGAAGATAGGGGTACTGGAGTCCTGGAAGATAGGGGTACTGGACGATAGGGTCCTAAAAGATAGGGGTACTGGAGTCCTGGAAGATAGAGGTCCTGGAAGATAGGGGTACTGGAGTCCTGGAAGATAGGGGTACTGGACGATAGGGTCCTAAAAGATAGGGGTACTGGAGTCCTGGAAGATAGGGGTACTGGACGATAGGGTCCTAAAAGATAGGGGTCCTGGAAGATAGGGGTACTGGAGTCCTGGAAGATAGAGGTCCTGGAAGATAGGGGTACTGGAGTCCTGGAAGATAGAGGTCCTGGAAGATAGGGGTACTGGAGTCCTGGAAGATAGGGGTACTGGAGTCCTGGAAGATAGGGGTACTGGACGATAGGGTCCTAAAAGATAGGGGTCCTGGAAGATAGGATCCTGAAAGATAGTGGTCCTGGAAGACAGGGGTCCTGGAAGATAGGGGTCGTGGAAGACAGGGGTCCTGGAAGATAGGGGTCCTGGAAGATAGGATCCTGAAAGATAGGGGTCCTGGAGTCCTAGATGACAGGGGTCCTGGAAGATAGGGGTCCTGGAAGATATGGGTCCTGGAAGATAGGGGTCCTGGAAGATAGGGGTCGTGGAAGATAGGGGTCGTGGAAGATAGGGGTCCTGGAAGATAGGGGTCCTGGAAGATATGGGTCCTGGAAGATATGGGTCCTGGAAGATAGGGGTCGTGGAAGACAGGGGTCCTGGAAGATAGGGGTCCTGGAAGATAAGGGTGCTGGAAGGTTGGGGTCCTGAAAGCTAGGGCTTGTGGAAGATAGGGATCCTGGAAGATAGAGGTCCTTGAAGATAGGGGTCCTGGAACTTAGAGGTCCTGGAAGATAGGGGTCGTAACAGATAGGGATCCTGAAAGATAGGGGTGGTGGAAGATAGTGGTCCTGAAAGAACTAACGAACTTAATTTTCAAAGGGTCACAAATTGGGCAAGCAGGCCCGTCTTACTTTCGGCCCTTGCAGACGCTCATTATTCGTACATCAATGATCTACTATGCATGTTACATTCACATAGGTAAAAAAAATCATTGTCAAATGAAAGTTGTGAACATAGATAATGTATATTAACCATGTTATGAGACGGGGAAGCAGCCAGACGCACATTCACACGCACATTCACACGCACATTCACACGCACATTCACACGCACATTCATAAACACGTACATACATACCTGTTTACATACTTACATAATTTACACAAACTCTCACAGTTATGCACCCACTCAATAACACACACACACACACACACACACACACACACACACACACCCTTGATACACATATACTCACTCACAATCACAGACATGGGTCATGGAAGATATGGATAGTAAAACTAGGTGGTGGAGGACACGGATGGTGAAAATGGGTGGTGGAGGACAAGGATGGTGAAACTGGGTGGTGGAGGACATGGGTGGTGAGACTGAGTGGTGGAGGACATGGGTGGTGGAGGACATGGGTGGTGGAGGACATGGGTGATGGAGGACATGGGTGGTGAGACTGGGTGGTTGAGGACATGGGTGGTGAAACTGGGTGGTGGAGGACATGGGTGGTGAGACTGAGTGGTGGAGGACATGGGTGGTGGAGGACATGGGTGGTGGAGGACATGGGTGGTGGAGGACATGGGTGGTGAGACTGGGTGGTGGAGGACATGGGTGGTGGAGGACATGGGTGGTGAGACTGGGTGGTGGAAGGCATTGGTGGTGAAACTGGGTGGTGAAGGACATGGGTGGTGAGACTGGGTAGTGGAAGACAAGGATGGTAAAGTTGGGTGGTGGAAGACATTGGTGGTGAAACTGGGTGGTGGAGGACATGGGTGGTGAAACTGGGTGGTGGAGGACATGGGTGGTGAGACTGAGTGGTGGAGGACATGGGTGGTGAGACTGAGTGGTGGAGGACATGGGTGGTGAGACTGAGTGGTGGAGGACATGGGTGGTGGAGGACATGGGTCGTGGAGGACATGGGTGGTGAGACTGGGTGGTGGAGGACATGGGTGGTGGAGGACATGGGTGGTGAAACTGGGTGGTGGAGGACATGGGTCGTGGAGGACATGGGTGGTGAGACTGGGTGGTGGAGGACATGGGTGGTGGAGGACATGGGTGGTGGAGGCCATGGCTGGTGAGACTGGGTGGTGGAGGACATGGGTGGTGAAACTGGGTGGTGGAGGACATGGGTGGTGAGACTGAGTGGTGGAGGACATGGGTGGTGGAGGACATGGGTGGTGGAGGACATGGGTGGTGAGACTGGGTGGTGGAGGACATGGGTGGTGGAGGACATGGGTGGTGAGACTGGGTGGTGGAGGACATGGGTGGTGGAGGACATGGGTGGTGAGACTGGGTGGTGGAGGACATGGGTGGTGGAGGACATGGGTGGTGGAGGACATGGGTGGTGAGACTGGGTGGTGGAGGACATGGGTGGTGGAGGACATGGGTGGTGAGACTGGGTGGTGGAAGGCATTGGTGGTGAAACTGGGTGGTGAAGGACATGGGTGGTGAGACTGGGTGGTGGAAGACAAGGATGGTAAAGTTGGATGGTGGAAGACATTGGTGGTGAAACTGGGTGGTGGAGGACATGGGTGGTGAGACTGGGTGGTGGAAGACAAGGATGGTAAAACTGGAGGTGGAGGACATGGATGGTGAAACTGGGTGGTGGAGGACATGGCTGGTGAGACTGGGTGGTGGAGGACATGGGTGGTGAAACTGGGTGGTGGAGGACATGGGTGGTGAGACTGAGTGGTGGAGGTCATGGGTGGTGGAGGACATGGGTGGTGGAGGACATGGGTGGTGAGACTGGGTGGTGGAGGACATGGGTGGTGGAGGACATGGGTGGTGAGACTGGGTGGTGGAGGACATGGGTGGTGGAGGACATGGGTGGTGAGACTGGGTGGTGGAGGACATGGGTGGTGGAGGACATGGGTGGTGGAGGACATGGGTGGTGGAGGACATGGGTGGTGGAGGACATGGGTGGTGAGACTGGGTGGTGGAGGACATGGGTGGTGGAGGACATGGGTGGTGAGACTGGGTGGTGGAAGGCATTGGTGGTGAAACTGGGTGGTGAAGGACATGGGTGGTGAGACTGGGTGGTGGAAGACAAGGATGGTAAAGTTGGGTGGTGGAAGACATTGGTGGTGAAACTGGGTGGTGGAGGACATGGGTGGTGAGACTGGGTGGTGGAAGACAAGGATGGTAAAACTGGATGGTGGAGGACACGGATGGTGAAACTGGGTGGTGGAGGACACAGATGGTGAAACTGGGTGGTGGAAGACATGGGTGGTGAGACTGGGTGGTGGAAGGCAAGGATGGTAAAACTGGATGGTGGAGGACACAGATGGTGAAACAGGGTGGTGGAAGACATGGCTGGTGAGACTGGGTGGTGGAAGACATGGCTGGTGAGACTGGGTGGTGGAAGACATGGGTGGTGAGACTGGGTGGTGGAGGACACGGGGTCTTGTGAAACTTGGCAACAACCGCCATGTTCAGTTCATTCTGTGACAGGTTAGACAGAAGCACCACTAGCCCTGTCTTCCACGCCCACCTTATTACTGCTGTGCTGTCTCCAGTGTGCACCGTGTTGTACTATTGTCCTTCATGTTATAATGTAATGTTTCTTGTACTATCACATTTCTAGTTCTTGTACTATCACATTTCTAGTTCTTGTACTATCACATTTCTAGTTCTAAGAACATCAACAGGCGCTGAGTCGTGGACACCGATGCATGTGTGCAAGGCACTAAACGGTTACAATATGACACACACACACACACTTACACACACACACACACACACACACACACAAGGCTATACACTTCCTAGTATAGCTCTGAGAGCTGTCATGACACAAACGCAGTCACTCGCGCGCGCACACACACACACACACACAAACACATACAGAAGGCTAAACACTCCCCAGCGCAGCTCTGAGAGCTGTCATGGGACACACACACACAAACACACACACACAAACACATACAGAAGGCTAAACACTCCCCAGCGCAGCTCTAAGAGCTGTCATGGGACACACACACACTCACACACACAGAGACAAGGTTAAACACTCTCTAGTGCAGCTCTGAAAGCTGTCTTCACACACACACACACACACACACACACACACAGCACACACACAAACACACAAAGGCTAAACACTCCCTAGGGCGGCTCTGAGAGCTGCCATGAGAGAGAACCCAGTCAGCATTAAGACCAGGTTCAGCAGAGAGGCCGGCAGCTTCCTTCTCCCATGTCCGTCCGCCGCTTCGGTAAAAGAAACATACAAGAAGGTGCCTACAGCAAATGCCTGCAGACAGGCCCGGCACCATGCTCCCGTCACCCGTGTCAAGGGAACTGTGTAAGACGGCAGCACTCAGCACCACTCCCACTGGAGCAGTTGATGCGAAGGCGACGATGTAACACAGTGTGACACGGGCTGCACCATGTCCATTCTGGGAGGTCAGTAAGCTGGTTGACAGACCAACAGACACGAAACTCTTGTGTATAGACAGGGCCAACATCAGGGACATGACAACAGGCAGAGACGTCTGAAGTCCCAGCATGACGCCATCAAAGAAGCCGTGGATACACAGGGCAGACACCAGAGACACAGATCTCAGCTGCGTGGACCTGTCTGGTCGAGGAGGCCGGGTCCAGGTGGCCAGTGGATGCGCTTCCACCGATCTGCTGGTTCTAGTGGATTCACATTCCCCGGAACTGAATTCCACCTGTTCATAGTCGTCATCAAGGTGGCCTGGACTGTCTGCACCAGGTGCAATGAAAGTGCGATGTTCATCGACGACTATCAGCCTGATTCTGCTTCGCTGGTTTGCCTGCTGGAGTCGATAATTTGGACCGCAGCCAACTGACATATGACAGCGGTTTTCCCTGGTCATCCAAGTGTTTCTTCCAACGCCTGTCTGTACTGATGAACTTCTGGTGAGAGCTGTTGTTGTCCGCTTCCTGTGCTAAGCTGTATCCACTGGGGCGTCGCTTCTGATCTCCTGAGATCTGGCTACGATTGCTAGTATCGGCATCCGTGCGACTCTGCCGGTGCGGTGATTTCGTACAGGATGTGATGCTGCTGTCAATCGCGTAAACAAACAGAAATCCTAGGGCAACGAGGCACTCGGCTACCGGGAAATGGTCAGTCCTGAGAGGTGGTTGGCGGTCAGCCTTGTCCGACGTCTTTTGGCCAGATATGTTTGTGATGTTGATGGGCTCAGCCAGCGGGCACCTGCCCGAGCTGTCGCTGGCAGACAGCGCCTCCCTGACGGCCTGCAGACTCTCGGGCAGAAGGTGTAGAAAACAAGTGCCAATCAAGACCCCGGACGCCAGCGAGTGTAGATACTCGATAACTATTGGTGGCTGGCCGGGAGATGTCCGCACAGATTGAAGCTGCTTTGAATACCGCCTGAAACAAAAGTAGGGCACCCAGCCGCAGATCGCAGCCAGGCAGAAGAGGAGGCAGCTGGCCAGGACCTTGGCCCCGATGACCTCCATGGCGTGACCTAGTTGGTCAGCCCAGACAACGCTCACATTTTGTACGTGGTTTGTGTTTGCTCAAGTTTGTGCTACACATCCGGTCAGCTGTCACGGCTGACCTGGTCACAGAATCAAGCAGGGACCAGGCTCACCTAGAATACAGAAATTGTGACTAACACAGGCAGACTATCACCAATTTAGCACATTTTAAAATAATAAGTTAGTTGCATATCCTTTACAGGACGTTGCAGTCAACACCAGCATTTTTGTGCTGTTATGATCTCTTGGCAAGATTACGTTCAGTAGTTTGCTAATGCTTTATGAACGACCGGCACCCATACCATTTCGTTAAAAACCAAGGCAACGCGGGTATGCGCCATAAGCTCAGTATATCTAAACTAGAGTATCACAAACCCAACATATCTAAACTAAATTATCATAAACCCAACATATCTAAACTAGATTATCACAAACTTTATAATATATATACTAAATTGTGAAGCTCCAAGTAACACTTTCCCACAGGAAGAGGTTCTAACGTGTGAACCACAAATTGAAGAACCTACATTTGAAGAAATCCTATATGTAATCACACGACTTAAAAACAATAAGGCAACTGGGACTGATGGAATTGCTGCTGAATTTATAAAGGTAGGTGGCCATGCATTACATCTAAAGCTATACGAACTAATAATAAAAATCTAGAGGACAGAAGAATTACCCCATGACTGGAAAGAGTCATTATTGATACCTTATCTTTAAGAAAGGAGACAAGTTCCAGTGTGGAAATTATAGAGGAATATCAGCACTGTCCACAAGCTATAAGATACTATCCGCAGTATTACTAAATAGACTAAAACCATATTCAGAAGACATATTAGGTGACTACCAGGTGGGTTTTGGACAAAACAGATCAACAATAGATCAGATATTTATCTTACGACAAATAGCCGAGAAACATTGGGAATATAAAAGAGATCTCCATAACATTTTTGTGGATTTTAAAAAGGCTTATGATAGTGTCCATAGGAATAGTCTATGGAATGCAATGCAGGAATTTGGAATACCAAGGAAGTTAATCAGCATGACCAGACTATGCATGGAAGATACTTATAATATAGTAACATATAAAGGCAGGAAATCAGACCCCTTCCAAATAACATCTGGCTTGAAACAGGGTGATGCACTATCGCCGCTACTCTTCAATCTGGCTCTAGAGAAAGTTGTACGGAAGGGTAAAGGAGGAATGTGATATTGGAGGAACATCCAAGCTGCTTGGTTATGCAGATGATATAGATATTATAGGGCAAAGTGAACAAAAGACATTGGAAATATTGACCACTTAAAGGAAAAAGCCCAACAGATGGGGCTGGTTATCAACCAAGATAAGACAGAATATATGGTAATTTCAAGAGACGGAATGGCTAAAAACTCTGGCCACATACAAATAGATAATATGACCATTAAAAGAACGGAAACATACAAATACCTGGGTACAATCTTCAACTGCTCCAACATCATAAGGGAAGAAATACAAACTAGAATCAACTCTGGAAATAAGATATACTATTCACTACAACATCTACTAAAATCAAATGCGCTATCTCGTAACACCAAAATCACAATATACAAAACACTGATCAGACCAGTTGTGCTGTATGGCTCTGAAACCTGGAGTACAACGAAAGGAGACGAAGCCTTGTTACAAACCTTTGAGAACAAAGTCTTAAGACACATCTTTGGGCCCATTAGGGATACACAAAGTGGAGAGTGGAAAAGAAGAAGCTAACAAAGACATTTATGATCTGTTTAAGTCCCCGCTAATCACTGGTATCATGAAGGCTAATAGACTACAATGGCTGGGGCATATAGAAAGAATGGAAGATAATAGGGAAACAAAACTCGCTTACACTCAGGAAATAAATGACCGTAGACCCCGAGGTAGACCAAGAAGACGGTGGAGAGATAATACATATACAGACCTACAAGCACTTGGAATCAACGACTGGCAAGAGAAGGTCCACCAGAGAGACGAATGGAGACGGATTGTATCTGCAGCAAAGAACCTCAATGGCTCGGAATGCTGAAGAAGAAGAATATATATATATATACCCAGCCCTCTTGGGAGTAGCTTATTTATCCTTCCCAAGTATTCCTGCAGCTTGACAACAACTATCTTCTCCAACTCTATCACGTGTATTCCACAAGGTGATAATCCTATAGTCTTGAATGGTCTTTGCCTAGCTCGAGCAGGATTAAATAGCTGCGTCCTTTGCCGTTGTCGGTGTTTTATATCTTCTACTAGTTACATAAATAAACACACGTAGTATTTTTTGGCGCTAACAGAAGGAGAAGAAAGAAGTAGAGACTAGATGACGAAGTAGATGACTAGATGAATTGATTTCCTGCGCGCTGTGTGATCTGTCTGTCTGTTATAATCTCTCCAGGAGGACTTTCCCCCTTTATGACAGCCGATCGTCAGGAGCCGGCAGTTGTCCACATATATTTCCCGCATTGTGCCAGGTTGCTCTTTAAATGCGCATTTGTCTGTGTAGTTTCCATCATCTAGCCAATGTCTGATCGCCAAGCCACTCTCTCATTTGTCTGTGTAGTTTGCATCATCTAGCCAATGTCTGATCGCCAAGCCACTCTCTCATTTGTCTGTCTAGTTTGTATCATCTAGCCAATGTCTGATCGCCAAGCCACTCTCTCATTTGTCTGTGTAGTTTGCATCATCTAGCCAATGTCTGATCGCCAAGCCACTCTCTCATTTGTCTGTCTAGTTTGCATCATCTAGCCAATGTCTGATCGCCAAGCCACTCTCTCATTTGTCTGTGTAGTTTGCATCATCTAGCCAATGTCTCATCGCCAAGCCACTCTCTCATTTGTCTGTCTAGTTTGCATCATCTAGCCAATGTCTGATCGCCAAGCCACTCTCTCATTTGTCTGTCTAGTTTGCATCATCTAGCCAATGTCTGATCGCCAAGCCACTCTCTCATTTGTCTGTGTAGTTTTGCATCATCTAGCCAATGTCTGATCGCCAAGCCACTCTCTCATTTGTCTGTCTAGTTTGCATCATCTAGCCAATGTCTGATCGCCAAGCCACTCTCTCATTTGTCTGTGTAGTTTGCATCATCTAGCCAATGTCTCATCGCCAAGCCACTCTCTCATTTGTCTGTGTAGTTTGCATCATCTAGCCAATGTCTCATCGCCAAGCCACTCTCTTATTTGTCTGTCTAGTTTGCATCATCTAGCCAATGTCTGATCGCCAAGCCACTCTCTCATTTGTCTGTCTAGTTTGCATCATCTAGCCAATGTCTCATCGCCAAGCCACTCTCTCATTTGTCTGTGTAGTTTGCATCATCTAGCCAATGTCTGATCGCCAAGCCACTCTCTCATTTGTCTGTGTAGTTTGCATCATCTAGCCAATGTCTCATCGCCAAGCCACTCAGCCACTCTCTCATTTGTCTGTGTAGTTTGCATCATCTAGCCAATGTCTCATCGCCAAGCCACTCTCTTATTTGTCTGTCTAGTTTGCATCATCTAGCCAATGTCTGATCGCCAAGCCACTCTCTCATTTGTCTGTCTAGTTTGCATCATCTAGCCAATGTCTCATCGCCAAGCCACTCTCTCATTTGTCTGTGTAGTTTGCATCATCTAGCCAATGTCTGATCGCCAAGCCACTCTCTCATTGTCTGTGTAGTTTGCATCATCTAGCCAATGTCTCATCGCCAAGCCACTCTCTCATTTGTCTGTGTAGTTTGCATCATCTAGCCAATGTCTCATCGCCAAGCCACTCTCTCATTTGTCTGTGTAGTTTGCATCATCTAGCCAATGTCTCATCGCCAAGCCACTCTCTCATTTGTCTGTGTAGTTTGCATCATCTAGCCAATGTCTGATCGCCAAGCCACTCTCTCATTTGTCTGTGTAGTTTGCATCATCTAGCCAATGTCTCATCGCCAAGCCACTCTCTCATTTGTCTGTGTAGTTTGCATCATCTAGCCAATGTCTGATCGCCAAGCCACTCTCTCATTTGTCTGTGTAGTTTCTATCATCTAGCCAATGTCTCATCGCCAAGCCACTCTCTCATTAAACTATCCATTACTTTGAGCTTTCTTGGCCTCAACTTTCTCCTGTTTAGCCGTGTCCGCCATCTCCAGTTCCTCTTGCGTGTGTTGAGGTGTCCGACATAGTTTCTATATTTGCTTCATTCATTGCAGCTGTGTTACTTCCACACAACGTCCACTTGGAGGGCCCACCATGGGGGAGGCCCTAGAGTGTGCTAACACATGCCTAGTGGCGCAGGTGTCCAATGAAGGTGTTGAAGGCTGTGTGTGTGCTCGCAGCCTTGACCGCAACATTTAGAAATCGAAACCGAGCATGGCAGGCGGTCACTCCCCGGAACCTCCAAAGGCCCCGTTTTCATATAACATCGTTGTCATAATGGGGCGTAACTTCACTTTTCGTAGCTACGTTCCGCTATAATGTCGTTGTCACAATGGGGCGTAACTTCACTTTACGTCGCTACGTTCCGCTATAACGTCGTTGTCATAATGGGGCGTAACTTCACTTTTCGTCGCTACGTTCCGCTATAATGTCGTTGTCACAATGGGACGTTAACTTCACTTTATGTCGCTACGTTCCGCTATAACGTCGTCACCTGTGTTGCTATGCTGCGTTAACGTCGCCATTTTACATTTTATGCAGTGCGTTTTTCCAGGATTGTATCGTGTAATCACCCATAATTATGAGTTCAAAGCGCACAGTAAGTGCTGATGGTGTGTCTGGTTGTAAGAGAACCAGGAAAAGTGTTACTCTTGAGGTGAAGTTAGACCTCGGTTTGAGGCTGGCGATCGGGCTGTTGATATCGGTAAAGTCCATGGTTTACCTCCAACCACGGTAAGGACAATTCGTGCAGGTGCTGACAAAATCAAAGAGGGTGCTAAAATCGTAACCCCTTTGAGTGCTTCCAAGATCACTCGTACCAGAAGTATTCTTATGAAGAATATGGAAGCACTATTAGCCGTCTGGATTGAAGACCAGAACCAACGGAATATACCTGTGAGCAAGATGGTTATCCAAGAGAAAGCAACGTCTCTCTATGACGATCTGGCTAAGAAAGCGGGTGAGAGCAGTACTAATAGTGCTGATGATAGTTTTGGAGCGAGACGTGGTTTTAATGCTTCTACGTCCCAATAATTCTACCACTCCAACCCACCTTTATTTAGCTAATAAATATCAACAACCATCAAAATAAACATTACATAATACACTAAGTTAACCGCGGCCTTCCTGTACACTGAGCTGATCAGTGATCACAAACTGGATACATTTATATTACAATAACACAAACTGGATACATTTGTATTACAATAACACAAACTGGATACATTTACACTACAATAACACAAACTGGATACATTTACACTACAATAACAAATTGGATACATTTATATTACAATAACACAAACTGGATACATGTACACCACAATAACACAAAACTGGATATATTTATACTACAATAACACAAACTGGATACATTTATATTACAATAACACAAACTGGATACATTTACACTACAATAACACAAACTTGATACATTTATATTACAATAACACAAACTGGATACATTTACACTACAATAACACAAACTGGATACATTTATACTACAATAACACAAACTGGATACATTTACACTACAATAACACAAACTGGATACATTTACCCTACAATAACACAAACTGGATAATTTACACTACAATAACACAAACTGGATACATTTACACTACAATAACAAACTGGATACATTTATATTACAATAACAGAAACTGGATACATGTACACCAAAATAATACAAACTGCATACATTTATATTACAATAACACAAACTGGATACATTTATATTACAATAACATAAACTCGATACATTTACACTACAATAACACAAACTGGATACATTTATATTGTTAGTGTTGTTTGTCCATCAAGAATGATGATGACCATTCATTTCATCCAGTGGGGTTGAGGGTGTGGAGCCGTGGGTTCTAAGATGGCTGATAAGGCCTATTTTGGCTCGAAATGTTCTTTGACAATGTGGGCAAAGAATGCTTGACGTCTCTGGAGGAGGATTTCCTGCAGTGGTTTTTCTGTCCTGCCTTTTCTTCACAGCTCTTGCAGTCCTGGTTGCCTCACATATGACTGCACCCTTGCGCAATGATGCACGCCACGAATTTCGGTCTCTGGCTGCAGCCTCCCAGGTGTCATGATGAATTCCAAAAGCATTCAGTGAAATTTTCAGAGTGTCTTTAAAGCGTTTCCTCTGGCCACCTTGGGAGCGTTTACCACAACGCAGTTCGCTGTAGAAAATTCGTTTAGGGAGCCTGTGATCTGCATACATTTATATTACAATAACACAAACTGGATACATTTACACTACAATAACACAAACTGGATACACTTACACTACAATAACAAACTGGATACATTTATATTACAATAACACAAACTGGATACATGTACACCACAATAACACAAAACTGGATACATTTATACTACAATAACACAAACTGGATACAATTATACTACAATAACACAAACTGGATACATTTACACTACAATAACACAAACTGGATACATTTACACTACAATAACACAAACTGGATACATTTACACTACAATAACACAAACTGGATACATTTACACTACAATAACAAATTGGATACATTTATATTAAAATAACACAAACTGGATACATGTACACCACAATAACACAAACTGGATACATTTATATTACAATAACACAAACTGAATATATTTACACTACAATAACACAAACTGGATACATTTACACCACAATAACACAAAACTGGATACATTTACACTACAATAACACAAACTGGATACATTTACACTACAATAACAAACTGGATACATTTATATTACAATAACACAAACTGAATACATGTACACCATTCATTGGCACCTTGCCGTCTTGACAGACGATAGTTTGTGCTCTAAAAAGGCATAATAACTTTTAACTATGGCGGTAGCGAGTGTGACTGATAAGGCCAATTTGCGCTGTAAATGTCCGTTCACAGTGGGTGCATGTGAACACGTGGTCATTTCCACCATCATGCACCATCTTACGTCTCAAACGCTTGGTGTGTGACTTTTCTGCAATAATTTTCTCCTTTGACTTTATTCCATTTCTGATATTTGCCCTCCATGCAACACGTTCAGCGGCGACTTGCTCCCAATGTGCATTATCAATGCCTGTATCAATCATGTCCCGCTTACACACATCTTTGTATCGTAGTAGAGGCCGACCCTGAGATCTCTTACCCATCTGTAATTCACCAAAAAAGATATCCTTTGGTATTCTACCATCATCCATCCTCCTAAGATGTCCTATCCATCTAAGTCTACGAAGACTGAGCATGGAATAAACTGTCACACAACCTGATCTTTCCAATACTTCAGTATTTGTGATTTTGTCTTGCCACTTAATACCAAGAATTCTTCGCAGACACCGCATATGAAAGCTGTTTAAATTGTTCTCTTGGTGTGAGTAAGTTGTCCAGGTTTCACTGCCATAGAGAAGAGTACTAAGGACACAGGCTTGATAGACAAGGACTTTTGTTTTGGCAGTAAGCTTCCTGTTCTCCCAGACTCTTTTTCTTAACCTGTTCATTGTTGTTGCTGCCTTACCAATCCGGATGTTGATTTCCTGATCTAGGGATAATTTGCTATTTACCACTGATCCTAGATATGTAAAATGGTCTACTATCTCTAGTTCGGCGTCGTCAATAAAGATTGATGGTACCCCATGTGCACCTTGTGACATAATCTGTGTCTTCTTTTTGCTAATTGTTAAACCAAATTCAGAACAAGCATTGGAGAATGCAGATAGTAGACATTGCAATTCTTCCTCAGAGTGGGTCGTAACTGCAGCATCATCTGCAAAAAGCAACTCTCTGATCAGTACCCTCCTAATTTTGGTCTTAGCCTTCAATCTCTGAGCATTGTAGAGGCCGCCATCTGAGCGTGAGTGAATGTATATACCACCATCCTGATCACGAAATGCATATTTCAGTAGAAGTGAAAAGTATATTCCAAAGAGGGTGGGAGCTAGTACACAACCTTGCTTAACTCCACTCTTGATTTCAAATTCTTCAGAAGTTGCACCATCAAACTTGATTATACCCTTCATGCCTGTGTGGAACGATTCCACAATGGACAGAAGAGTTGGTGGGCAGCCAATCTTCTTTAGTGCCTTGAACAGACCCTCACGACTGACCAAATCAAATGCCTTTGTGAGGTCGATGAAGGCAATAAACAGTGGTTGATTCTGTTCACGGCATTTTTCTTGCATTTGTCGCAATGAGAATATCATATCAGTGGTAGACCGGTTCTGTCGAAAGCCACACTGTGATTCGGGGTAGACTTGATCTCCTAGGACTTGAAGTCTGCGCAGAACAATTCTGGCAAATACTTTTCCAACAATACACAGAAGTGAGATACCCCTATAGTTGTTACAGTCGCTCCGATCACCCTTGTTCTTGTACAGCGTTATGATGTTTGAATCTTTGAAATCCTGTGGGACTTGTCCTTCACGCCAGCATAGCTCTATTAGCTGGTGGATCTGTAGAGTGAGTGTTTCTTGCCCACTCCTGATAACCTCTATTGGAATCCCATCCTTACCTGGAGCCTTGCCAGATGCAAGTTCATTTATAGCACACTTAACTTCTGTTATGGTGGGAAGTGTGTCCAGGTGGTCAAGAGTTGGTAGAGCCTCTATGGCATTTAGGGCATCATCCGCTAGTTTGGTCTCACTTGAGTAAAGCTCCAAATAGTGCTCTACCCATCTGTCCATCTGCTGTTTCTTATCAGTGATGACTTCTCCAGTCAAGGTTTTCAGCGGTGCACTTCTTTTGATCACTGGACCACAGGCTTTCTTTATTCCTTCATACATGCTTCTTATGTCTCCCTTATCACTTGCGATTTGAATGGACTCACATAACTTGATCCAATAATCATTTGCACACTGCCTGGCAGCCTTTTGCACATCCTTCCTAGCTTGCCTTAGCTCACTCAGAGTGTTACGCGTTGGTCTTTCCTTGTTTCTTAAGAGAGCTTTCTTCTTCTTATCAATCAAGGGCTGCAGAGTCTCGCTGTTGGCCGCAAACCAGTCCTGCCTCTTATGATCCACAGTGCCGTAAACCCCTACGGCAGTTTTATAAAGAGTTTCCTTAATTTGACCCCACTTTTCATTTACTGTACAATTTTCTGGTGTATCAGTGAAAGCGTCTTCAAGTTGCTGTTGAAACTGAAAGCACTTTTCAGGATCATGAGTGTTAATAATATTAATCCTGGGGCTAGATTTGTGTTTAGCTGTGTAGATTCTCTTTGGTCTCAGTCTAACTCTTGCAACAACCAAAGAATGATCTGTATCACAGTCAGCACTGTGGTAACTACGAGTCAATGATATATGGTTCAGATGTTGTCTCCGTGTGATGATGAAGTCCAGCTGGTGCCAATGGCCGGATCTTGGATGTTTCCATGTGACCTTATGCATCTCTTTTGTTTTAAAAAAGAGTTTGTAATACATAGGTCATTACTGGTGCAATGCTCCAGCAGCCTTTGCCCATTTTCATTCATGCGACCGATGTTGTATTTTCCAAGGGACACTGGCCATGAACTCGAGTCCTTGCCCACACGAGCATTGAAATCACCGAGCATATAAATGTAGTCAGATTTTGGAACTGCCTTGATCACGGAGTCTAACTCCTCATAGAACAAATCCTTCACATCATCAGAGGAATCGAGTGTCGGTGCATATGCAGTAATAATGGTGGCAAACCCACAAGAGGTTGCCAAGCGCAGGGATAATAGTCTTTCATTTCCTCCTGCTGGAATTTCAATCATTCCCAGTAGCGAATTCTTCACTGCAAAGCCCACACCGTGTTGCCTTTTTTCTGCCTGCCCTCTACCCTTCCAGAAAAAGGTGTAGTTGTTTTCCCTGAGTGACCCTTCCTCAGCGAGGCGAGTCTCCTGCAGGCCAGCAATATCAATGTTAAGACGATTGAGTTCGGCATCAATCACAGCCGTTTTTCTCACATCGTCAATATTGGTCAAGTCAGTGGAAAATCCTGGACACATGGATTCTCACGTTCCAGGTTGCAAGCCGTAGCTTGAGGTTTCTATTTTTATTTTTGTTTGTACCTGGTGCATTGGTTTTACAGCCTGCGATTCAGATTTTGTCCTAGCCCCAAGCACCCATTGAAGCAGGCAGGCTGTGGCGGATCAGCACCCAATTGGCTGGGGGCTGCCCAGCTTGAGGCGGGCTGGTAGCTGATCAGTGACACCTATAGGTGTCTCCCACCGTCAGAGGCAACGCGTGGCGCCCCATGTCTACGCCAACTGACAAGGACTTATAACCCGTAACAGTTGCCTCTCGCTTTGATTCCGAGACCAGTTAAGACCAGGGATGGAGTTATTGCCTCTCCATAGCACAAAGCCTGGGCTAAAATATAGAGATCATGTGTTGCCCATGCAGCATGATCCCTCTCTCGGCCTGCCTAGTTCACTCCAGAGGAAAGGTAACACCCCTACATCTGGAACAAGACAAGCTGCAGAAGCTGCCGGATCAGCAAAGCATTGCTCTAACTGTCCGCCTGTCGGAGCTTCGATCCTAGACCAGTCGCCAACCAAGGCTTAGGGCCTGGTCAGCCCCGCCATGACAATTTTGTCTTTAGCTTGCATTTCCTCGCACCAGGGTAAGGCTTGTACCCTCCCAATTGTGCTCTTCCGCCCGAAGCCGGTGGCACAATGTGGGGTGTCGGGTTTGGTAAGCGCCGCCCAACGTTCGGCGCTAACAGAAACCAGGTAGTACCGTCTACTGTTATACGGTAGCTCAGTCATATCTGACTAAGACCTGACATGTACACCACAATAACACAAACTGGATACATTTATATTACAATAACACAAATTGGATACATTTATATTACAATAACACAAACTGCATACATTTACACTACAATAACGCAAACTGGATACATTTACATTACAATAACACAAATTGGATACATTTACACTACAATAACACAAACTGGATACATTTACACTACAATAACACAAACTGGATACATTTACACTACAATAACACAAACTTGATACATTTACACCACAATAACACAAAACTGGATACATTTACACTACAATAACACAAACTGGATACATTTACACTACAATAACAAACTGGATACATTTATATTACAATAACACAAACTGGATACATGTACACCACAATAACACAAACTGGATACATTTATATTACAATAACACAAACTGGATACATGTATATTACAATAACACAAACTGGATACATTTACACTACAATAACACAAACTGGATACATTTATATTACAATAACACAAACTGGATACATTTACACTACAATAACACAAACTGGATACATTTACACTACAATAACACAAACTGGATACATGTACACCACAATAACACAAAACTGGATACATTTATATTACAATAACACAAACTGGATACATTTATATTACAATAACACAAACTGGATACATGTACACCACAATAACACAAAACTGGATACATTTATATTACAATAACACAAACTGGATACATTTATATTACAATAACACAAACTGGATACATGTACACCACAATAACACAAAACTGGATACATTTATACTACAATAACACAAAACTGGGTAAAATTGTACTAGATTATCAGGAACTTAGTAGGTCTATACCAGACTCATCCCAATAGATTTAAAATAGTCTATCACAAACTCAGTAGCTATATCAAAGCTATCACAAACTTACTATATTTATATCAAATTAACAGAAACTGGTTATATTTATACAAGATTAACACAAACTCACAAGATGTATCCAGATGATCACATACACAACATATTTATCCAGATTATTACACAACATATTTATCCACGTGATCACAAATGCAGTAGGTGTGTCCACGTGACCACAAACCCCAAGAAGTGCGCCCACTAGCAGGGCATCAAGTCAGTGACAGAACGCACATGTCAACGTTTGATTTCACTGTACCCGTCACGTGACTCATTGATAATACCGTCTGTTCCCAGGCTAAAAGTAGGAACGCATCGTAAACAGACCAGGCACGGTGAGACACGTGACCTGCAAGTGTGTGGATTAGCACGTAGACACGCACACACCTTACACACTGACACGGATACACCAGCAGTATATAGTCTATATAAAAGATACAACACCTGCAGTATATCATCTTTATATAGTCGACCTTTAAGCGACTTTAAGTATATAGTTTTACAACAAACAACAATAGCATGTGTTCTGTACAACATACAACAACAGTAGCATACATCCTTTACAACAGCAGTATATAATCTGTACACCAGCAGTATATACTCTGTACAACAACAACAACAACAACAACAACAACAACAACAAAAGTATATTGTCAGTACAACAACAACAGTATATTGTCTGTACAACAACAACAATATATAGTCTGTACAAGAACAACAGTATATTGTCTGTACAACAACAACAGTATATAGTCTGTACAACAACAACAGTATATTTTCTGTACAACAACAACAATATATAGTCTGTACAACAACAACAATATATAGTCTGTACAAGAACAACAGTATATTGTTTGTATAATAACAACAGTATATAGTCTTACAACAACAGTATAGTCTTACAACAACAGTATATAGTCTGTACAACAACAGTATAGTCTTACAACAACAGTATATTGTCTGTACAACAACAACAATATATAGTCTGTACAAGAACAACAGTATATTGTTTGTATAATAACAACAGTATATAGTCTTTAAAACAACAGCAGTATATAGTTAGTCTCTACAACAACAACAGTATATACTCTGTACAACAATAGCCGTATATAGTCTCTACAACAACATCAGTGTATAGTTTGTACAACAGATACAACAACAGCCCATGTGTTTGACCATGTGTTCACATGCATCCACTGTGGACGAAGATTTACAGCGCGAATTGGCCTTAACAGTCACACTCGCCACTGCCATGGGTTGTAGTTATTATGCCTTTTTGATGCACAATGTAACAAACTATCGTCTGTCACGGCGGCAAAATGCCAATGAACAACAACAGCAGTATATAGTCTGTACAACACATACAACAATAGCAGTATATAGTCTGTACAACACATACAACAATAGCAATATATAGATTAATATAGTCTGTGCAACAGATACAATACCAGCGATATATAGTATGTGCAACACATACAATAACAGCAGTACATAGTATGCACAACAGATACAACAACAGCAGTATATTGTCTGTACAACAGTCAGATGCAACAACAAACGCGAACAGGCAGCAGCGCGAGAGAGCCCCCACGTGCACACGTCACACGGCAACACGTGGCGTCTGCTAGACCCAGCGCACCGCCCCGCCCCTCATCTACACCATTGTTGACACAATACGCCTACCCTGCACATACCAGAGCTAATCATCTGAGACACAGCTTGCTGTACACACAGAACAGCACACACACACACTCTAGTGTAGATCAGTTCCCACAGACGGTGGTGAAGGTGTGTAGAATAGTACACACACTCTAGTGTAGATGTATAGAACAGTACACACACTCTAGTGTAGATGTGTAGAACAGTACACACACTCTAGTGTAGATGTATAGAACAGTACACACACTCTAGTGTAGATGTATAGAACAGTACACACACTCTAGTGTAGATGTGTAGAACAGTACACACACTCTAGTGTAGATGTGTAGAACAGTACACACACTCTAGTGTAGAACAGTACACACACTCTAGTGTAGATGTGTAGAACAGTACACACACTCTAGTGTAGATGTGTAGAACAGTACACACACTCTAGTGTAGATGTGTAGAACAGTACACACACTCTAGTGTAGATGTGTAGAACAGTACACACACTCTAGTGTAGATGTGTAGAACAATACACACACTCTAGTGTAGATGTGTAGAACAGTACACACACACACTCTCTAGTGTAGATGTGTAGAACAGTACACACACTCTAGTGTAGATGTGTAGAACAGAACACACACACACACACACACTCTCTCTAATGTACATGTGTAGAACAGTACACACACTCTAGTGTAGATGTGTAGAACAGAACACACACACACTCTAGTGTAGATGTGTAGACCAGAACACACACACACACACTCTCTAGTGTAGAACAGTACACACACTCTAGTGTAGATGTATAGAACAGTACACACACTCTAGTGTAGATGTGTAGAACAGTACACACACTCTAGTGTAGATGTGTAGAACAGTACACACACTCTAGTGTAGATGTGTAGAACAATACACACACTCTAGTGTAGATGTGTGCACCAGTATACACACACACTCTAGTGTAGATGTATAGAACAGTACACACACTCTAGTGTTGATGTATAGAACAGTACAACACTCTAGTGTAGATGTGTAGAACAGTATACACACACACACACACACTCTAGTGTAGATGTGTAGAACAGTACACACACACACACATTCTAGTGTAGATGTGTAGAACAGTACACACACTCTAGTGTTGATGTATAGAACAGTACAACACTCTAGTGTAGATGTGTAGAACAGTACACACACACACACACACTCTCTAGTGTAGATGTGTAGAACAGTACACACACACACACACTCTAGTGTTGATGTGTAGAACAGTACACACACACACACTCTAGTGTAGATGTGTAGAACAGTACAACACTCTAGTGTAGATGTGTAGAACAGTACAACACTCTAGTGTAGAACAGTACAACACTCTAGTGTAGATGTGTAGAACAATACACACACTCTAGTGTAGATGTGTAGAACAACACACACACTCTAGTGTAGATGTGTAGAACAATACACACACTCTAGTGTAGATGTGTAGAACAATACACACTCTAGTGTAGATGTGTAGAACAATACACACACTCTAGTGTAGATGTGTAGAACAGTACACACACTCTAGTGTAGATGTGTAGAACAGTACACACACTCTAGTGTAGATGTATAGAACAGTACACACACTCTAGTGTAGAACAGTACACACACTCTAGTGTAGATGTATAGAACAGTACACACACTCTAGTATAGATGTGTAGAACAGTACACACTCTAGTGTAGATGTATAGAACAGTACACACACTCTAGTGTAGATGTGTAGAACAACACACACACTCTAGTGTAGATGTGTAGAACAACACACACACTCTAGTGTAGATGTGTAGAACAACACACACACTCTAGTGTAGATGTGTAGAACAGTACACACACTCTCTAGTGTAGATGTATAGAACAGTACACACACTCTAGTGTAGATGTGTAGAACAGTACAAACACTCTAGTGCAGATGTGTAGAACAGTACACACACTCTAGTGCAGATGTGTAGAACAGTACACACACTCTAGTGTAGAACAGTACACACACTCTAGTGCAGATGTGTAGAACAGTACACACACTCTAGTGTAGAACAGTGCACACACTCTAGTCTCAGCAAATCCCGCTACACGCTGCGGGATTTGCTGAGGCCGAGGGGATCCGAGCACTTATGGACTGAATGGTTCGATGTGCAATGAGGATGATCTGTCGACTAATTAACTAATTATTCAAGTAGCCGCTGTCTGTGTACATGGAAGCCATGAGTGTATGAGAGGACCAAGTCGACATGTACAACTGTGTACATGGAAGTCAGGAGTGTATGAGAGGACCAAGTGGACGTGTACAACTGTGTACATGGAAGTCATGAGTGTATGAGAGGACCAAGTCGACATGTACAACTGTGTACATGGAAGTCAGGAGTGTATGAGAGGACCAAGTGGACGTGTACAACTGTGTACATGGAAGTCAGGAGTGTATGAGAGGACCAAGTGGACGTGTGTACAACTGTGTACATGGAAGCCAGGAGTGTATGAGAGGACCAAGTCGACGTGCACAATTGTGTACATGGAAGGCAGGAGTGTATGAGAGGACCAAGTGGACGTGTGTACAACTGTGTACATGGAAGCCAGGAGTGTATGAGAGGACCAAGTGGACGTGTACAATTGTGTACATGGAAGGCAGGAGTGTATGAGAGGACCAAGTTGACGTGCACAATTGTGTACATGGAAGTCAGTAGTGTATGAGAGGACCAAGTCGACGTGTACAACTGTGTACATGGAAGGCTGGAGTGTATGAGAGGACCAAGTGGACGTGTACAATTGTGTACATGGAAGGCAGGAGTGTATGAGAGGACCAAGTCGACGTGTAAAACTGTGTACATGGAAGTCAGGAGTGTATGAGAGGACCAAGTGGATGTGTGTACATGGAAGTCAGGAGTGTATGAGAGGACCAAGTCGACGTGTACAACTGTGAACATGGAAGTCAGGAGTGTATGAGAGGACCAAGTGGACGTGTACAATTGTGTACATGGAAGGCAGGAGTGTATGAGAGGACCAAGTGGACGTGTGTACAACTGTGTACATGGAAGCCAGGAGTGTATGAGAGGACCAAGTCGACGTGCACAATTGTGTACATGGAAGTCAGTAGTGTATGAGAGGACCAAGTCGACGTGTACAATTGTGTACATGGAAGTCAGTAGTGTATGAGAGGACCAAGTCGACGTGTGTACAACTGTGTATATGTAAGGCAGGAGTGTATGAGAGGACCAAATCGACGTGTGTACAACTGTGTACATGGAAGGCAGGAGTGTATGAGAGGACCAAGTCGACGTGTACAACTGTGTACATGGAAGGCAGGAGTGTATGAGAGGACCAAGTGGACGTGTGTACAACTGTGTACATGGAAGGCAGGAGTGTATGAGAGGACCAAGTGGATATGTGTACAACTGTGTACATGGAAGTCAGGAGTGTATAAGAGGACCAAGTGGACGTGTACAACTGTGTACATGGAAGGCAGGAGTGTATGAGAGGACCAAGTGAATATGTGTACAACTGTGTACATGGAAGCCAGGAGTGTATGAGAGGACCAAGTGGACGTGTGTACAACTGTGTACATGGAAGGCAGGAGTGTATGAGAGGACCAAGTGGATGTGTGTACAACTGTGTACATGGAAGGCAGGAGTGTATGAGAGGACCAAGTGGATATGTGTACAACTGTGTACATGGAAGGCAGGAGTGTATGAGAGGACCAAGTGGACGTGTACAACTGTGTACATGGAAGGCAGGAGTGTATGAGAGGACCAAGTGGACGTGTACAACTGTGTACATGGAAGGCAGGAGTGTATGAGAGGACCAAGTGGACGTGTGTACAACAGTGTATATGTAAAGAAGGAGTGTATGAGAGGACCAAGTCGACGTGTACAACTGTGTACACGGAAGGCAGGAGTGTATGAGAGGACCAAGTGGATATGTGTACAACTGTGTACATTGAAGGCAGGAGTGTATGAGAGGACCAAGTGGACGTGTACAACTGTGTACATGGAAGGCAGGAGTGTATGAGAGGACCAAGTGGACGTGTGTACAACTGTGTACATGGAAGGCAGGAGTGTATGAGAGGACCAAGTGGATGTGTGTACAATTGTGTACATGGAAGTCAGTAGTGTATGAGAGGACCAAGTGGACGTGTACAATTGTGTACATGGAAGTCAGGAGTGTATGAGAGGACCAAGTGGACGTGTGTACAACTGTGTACATGGAAGTCAGTAGTGTATGAGAGGACCAAGTGGACGTGTACAATTGTGTACATGGAAGTCAGGAGTGTATGAGAGGACCAAGTGGACGTGTACAACTGTGTACATGGAAGGCAGGAGTGTATGAGAGGACCAAGTGGACGTGTGTACAACTGTGTACATGGAAGGCAGGAGTGTATGAGAGGACCAAGTGGATGTGTGTACAATTGTGTACATGGAAGTCAGTGGTGTATGAGAGGACCAAGTGGACGTGTACAATTGTGTACATGGAAGTCAGGAGTGTATGAGAGGACCAAGTCGACGTGTACAACTGTGTACATGGAAGTCAGGAGTATATGAGAGGACCAAGTCGACGTGTACAACTGTGTACATGGAAGTCAGGAGTGTATGAGAGGACCAAGTCGACGTGTACAACTGTGTACATGGAAGTCAGGAGTGTATGAGAGGACCAAGTGGACGTGTACAAAGGAGTGTATGAGAGGACCAAGTGGATATGTGTACAACTGTGTACATGGAAGGCAGGAGTGTATGAGAAGACCAATTCGACGTGTACAACTGTGTATATGGAAGTCAGGACTGTATGAGAGGACCAAGTCGACGTGTACAACTGTGTACATGGAAGTCAGGAGTGTATGAGAGGACCAAGTCGACGTGTACAACTGTGTATATGGAAGGCTGGAGTGTATGAAAGGACCAAGTGGATATGTGTACAACTGTGTACATGGAAGGCGGAGTGTATGAGAGGACCAAGTGGATATGTGTACAGCTGTGTACATGGAAGGCAGGAGTGTATGAGAGGACCAAGTGGATGTGTGTACAACTGTGTACATGGAAGGCAGGAGTGTATGAGAGGACCAAGTGGAGTGTGTAAAATGGACATGGAGTCAGGAGTGTATGAGAGGACCAAGTGGACGTGTACAACTGTGTACATGGAAGTCGGAGTGTATGAGAGGACCAAGTGGATTGTGTACAACTGTGTAATGGAAGGCGGAGTGTATGAGAGGACCAAGTGGATGTGTGTACAACTGTGTACATGGAAGGCAGGAGTGTATGAGAGGACCAAGTGGAGTGTAAAGTGTACATGGAAGGCAGGAGTGTATGAGGGACCAAGTGGAGTGTGTACAACTGTGTACATGGAAGGCAGGAGTGTATGAGAGGACCAAGTGGAGTGTGTACAATTGTGTACATGGAAGCAGAGTGTATGAGAGGACCAAGTGGATTGTGTACAACTGTGTACATGGAAGGCAGGAGTGTATGAGAGGACCAAGTGACTGTGTACAACTGTGTACATGGAAGGCAGGAGTGTATGAGAGGACCAAGTGGAGTGTGTACAACTGTGTACATGGAAGGCAGGAGTGTATGAGAGGACCAAGTGGATGTGTGTACAATGTGTACATGGAAGCAGTAGTGTATGAGAGGACCAAGTGGATGTGTACAACTGTGTACATGGAAGGCAGGAGTGTATGAGAGGACCAAGTGGATTGTGTACAACTGTGTAATGGAAGGCAGGAGTGTATGAGAGGACCAAGTGGATGTGTGTACATGGAAGTCAGTAGTGTATGAGAGGACCAAGTGGATGTGTGTACAACTGTGTACATGGAAGGCAGGAGTGTATGAGAGGACCAAGTGGATGTGTGTACAATGTGAAGGAGCAGGAGTGTATGAGAGGACCAAGTGGATATGTGTACAACTGTGTACATGGAAGGCAGGAGTGTATGAGAAGACCAATTCGACGTGTACAACTGTGTATATGGAAGTCAGGACTGTATGAGAGGACCAAGTCGACGTGTACAACTGTGTACATGGAAGTCAGGAGTGTATGAGAGGACCAAGTCGACGTGTACAACTGTGTATATGGAAGGCTGGAGTGTATGAAAGGACCAAGTGGATATGTGTACAACTGTGTACATGGAAGGCAGGAGTGTATGAGAGGACCAAGTGGATATGTGTACAGCTGTGTACATGGAAGGCAGGAGTGTATGAGAGGACCAAGTGGATGTGTGTACAACTGTGTACATGGAAGGCAGGAGTGTATGAGAGGACCAAGTGGACGTGTGTACAACTGTGTACATGGAAGTCAGGAGTGTATGAGAGGACCAAGTGGACGTGTACAACTGTGTACATGGAAGGCTGGAGTGTATGAGAGGACCAAGTGGATATGTGTACAACTGTGTATATGGAAGGCTGGAGTGTATGAGAGGACCAAGTGGTCGTGTGTACAACTGTGTACATGGAAGGCAGGAGTGTATGAGAGGACCAAGTGGATGTGTGTACATGGAAGACAGGAGTGTATGAGCGGACCAAGTGGACGTGTGTACAACTGTGTACATGGAAGTCAGGAGTGTATGAGAGGACCAAGTGGACGTGTGTACAACTGTGTACATGGAAGGCAGGAGTGTATGAGAGGACCAAGTGGATGTGTGTACAACTGTGTACATGGAAGGCAGGAGTGTATGAGAGGACCAAGTCGACGTGTACAACTGTGTACATGGAAGGCAGGAGTGTATGAGAGGACCAAGTGGATGTGTGTACAACTGTGTACATGGAAGGCAGGAGTGTATGAGAGGACCAAGTGGATGTGTGTACAATTGTGTACATGGAAGTCAGTAGTGTATGAGAGGACCAAGTGGATATGTGTACAACTGTGTACATGGAAGGCAGGAGTGTATGAGAGGACCAAGTGGATATGTGTACAACTGTGTAAATGGAAGGCAGGAGTGTATGAGAGGACCAAGTGGATGTGTGTACATGGAAGTCAGTAGTGTATGAGAGGACCAAGTGGATGTGTGTACAACTGTGTACATGGAAGGCAGGAGTGTATGAGAGGACCAAGTGGATGTGTGTACATGGAAGGCAGGAGTGTATGAGAGGACCAAGTCGACGTGTAAAACTGTGTACATGGAAGTCAGGAGTGTATGAGAGGACCAAGTGGACGTGTGTACAACTGTGTACATGGAAGGCAGGAGTGTATGAGAGGACCAAGTGGATGTGTGTACAACTGTGTACATGGAAGGCAGGAGTGTATGAGAGGACCAAGTGGATGTGTGTACAACTGTGTACATGGAAGGCAGGAGTGTATGAGAGGACGAAGTGGACATGTGTACAACTGTGTACATGGAAGGTAGGAGTGTATGAGAGGACCAAGTGGATGTGTGTACAACTGTGTACATGGAAGGCAGGAGTGTATGAGAGGACCAAGTGGACGTGTGTACAACTGTGTACATGGAAGGCAGGAGTGTATGAGAGGACCAAGTGGATGTGTACAACTGTGTACATGGAAGTCAGTAGTGTATGAGAGGACCAAGTGGATATGTGTACAATTGTGTACATGGAAGGCAGGAGTGTATGAGAGGACCAAGTGGACGTGTGTACAACTGTGTACATGGAAGGCAGGAGTGTATGAGAGGACCAAGTGGACGTGTGTACAACTGTGCACATGGAAGGCAGGAGTGTATGAGAGGACCAAGTGGACGTGTGTACAACTGTGTACATGGAAGGCAGGAGTGTATGAGAGGACCAAGTGGACGTGTGTACAACTGTGTACATGGAAGGCAGTAGTGTATGAGAGGACCAAGTGGACGTGTGTACAACTGTGTACATGGAAGGCAGGAGTGTATGAGAGGACCAAGTGGACGTGTGTACAACTGTGTACATGGAAGGCAGGAGTGTATGAGAGGACCAAGTGGACGTGTGTACAACTGTGTACATGGAAGGCAGTAGTGTATGAGAGGACCAAGTGGACGTGTGTACAACTGTGTACATGGAAGGCAGGAGTGTATGAGAGGACCAAGTGGACGTGTGTACAACTGTGTACATGGAAGTCAGTAGTGTATGAGAGGACCAAGTGGACGTGTGTACAACTGTGTATATGTAAAGCAGGAGTGTATGAGAGGACCAAGTCGACGTGTGTACAACTGTGTACATGGAAGGCAGGAGTGTATGGAAGCACCAAGTGTACGTGTGTACAACCCAGCATGCCAGGAGTACCATGAGCACCGACAGCCGGCCACACTTGCCTCGGGACATCTATGGCTATGCCTGGAGTGTGCTCATGAAGAAACCAATGAATGAGTGGAACACGTTCAGACATGTTGTCTGCTGGCCCAGACTCCTGGCCATGCATGTTGTGTGCCGCCGGGTCAGCTCTTCAGCTCATTCATTCAGTAGCATGTCCTTAGCAGAACCTCGCTCTCATAACAACCTTCCGGAAAACTTCTCGATCACAAGCACGATGTCCCGCATCCAATACACCCATCTGGAGATCCTCCGCCACATCCTGCACCCATTTTCTCTTTGGCCTTCCTCTTCCTCTCTTCCCGGGCATTTAAACTGTCATTTACTGCCAATATAGTACCTTGCGGTGTATGGCAGAGGGGTTTTTGAAGCCTGAGGAATTAAGGCCGCCTGGCTAGTGCAGTCGCCGCGAACTGTGCAGGTTAGGATCTTGTTTTTGCCCCCGACAGAAAAACATCCACCTTACCGAGGGATCGAACCCGCGTCTCCCGAAGGAGAGTCCGGCGTTGTAGCCATTTGGCCAGCCACTCCTCTATCCTAGGCATATACTCCTCCATTACTGTCTCTTCAAGAAGACATAATGAGCATACTGGTCAGCTTGCATGGGCTATGCAGGTGGATTTGTTGCGCGCGCAGTCTCTGCCCTCCTCATCTGTGAGAGTGCATGCGTGCCCGTGTGAGAGTGCACGTGTGTGTGAGAGTGCGTGCGTGCCTGTGTGAGAGTGCGCGTGTGTCTATGTGAGATAATGATGTTCTGGTAGAAGCTAGCGACAGCTAGGCCGTGTAGTCTGGTCCTCCAGTCCATCCATCATGTGCCATGGCGATAAGCGTGGGCGGTCATTGTAACAGAGTGTACAGGAACTCGAACGACGGATTGTATTTGTTGATATAAAGTTTATTTGCACAAGATGACAATCGGCTTCTCGTCTCGTCAAAAGACTGATGTTTCCCTCCTCTCAAGTCAAAGGCCGGATCTTAACTGCCCTTGCCAACCCAATACGTCACGAATAAGCATCTCCTTCCCTTTCACTCTCGATGCTCAATCGTGCTGTATCTGTTTCCCACTAGATTCTAATAATACCCCAGTACTCCTCCCTTACTGTTACACCTCCCCATGTTGAATAAAGAATTTTCCTTATAAAGGAAAACTCTTTACTCCTAATCCCCATACTCTATTCCCTCTTTTTCCTCTAATCTTCCCTAAAATCAGCTCAAGTTTGAGTAAATAATATATCTTTTAACTCTTCTCCCAGTTATATGGTCAGCTAGTAACCCCCCCCCCCCCCCCCCCCCCCCATATACTTCTTCTTCGAACTTTCTTTGTATAATACCTCGTACCACGTATGGTAACTCTGTTAATCCAAACAGTCCTTCTCTCCTTTCTATTTCCCCAAAACTATATAGCTATCCACTATATACTTCTACTTTTCTGGTTCTTTCTTGGCTCCTCCTGTTTCCTGTATCAAATATACATATTATAAGAACAGCTCATAAATTCTTTATCGAAACTTTTGAACTTATAAAATTTCTCATTCTTCCAAACCCCAGGACGTACAAAAACAATGTAGTTAGAAAAAGTAAAGAAGCGGTGCGCACCTAGTAAGAAGCATAAAGAATGAATACACGACATGACCACATGTACATACAGCAATGCACATTTAAGACACTCACCCTTCACCCTTTACCTCCCTTGCCAATAAAAAAATTTTGTAAAATAATTTTTTAAAACACCTTATGAAATATATCTTTGTTCGTTATAAAACAATTTGTCATAAGTTTTCATAAACCGTATATATTCCACATTGACATTGCCAACCACAATTCTGTTCCTATTTCGTTATCTCACCTTTTACCATGAGCCCATGTTCATACTTTATGAACACCTTTAATATAATTAACGCTGGTATTTCACAGCACCTATATCTTGCCCCCGTACTTCCCATATTCACATACTGTCATTTACAGTCCTCCCCCTACCTTATATCAGTGGGACAAAGTAGTTTTTTCTTTTATCAACTCTTTTCTGAACGAAAAACCTTAAGCAAAACCTCATCTATTTAAAACTTAAACTTCCTTAACTAACTTTATAATCATATACTAAACCATTCATGTAATCGAAATAAAATGAACACAACCTCCAACTTATCTAAAGAAAAAAAAAAACATTTTTAAAATGACATAACATGCATGTTATCAAATCAGAATAAAACATTCTATTACTACCTATCACTATTGGACACTTTTACGGCCCAATAGTTTTTATCAACTCAAATGCTAGGAACACAATCACCCTATTCTAATTCAATTAATCAAACAACAACAATCATTTTTCAAGACCAAATCAAGAAAAAAAAAACTTATAATGAGGGACTAAAACTTAGGCTCAATAAAACAACCAAACAGTAGCCATCATTTTTCAGTACCGACTCAAACATATTATATAAGACTCATGACTCAAACAATTATAACTACGTATAGTAACCCACCAACATTGGCCTCTCATACTAAGTAAAATAACGCATATCTATTTATACAGGTCATTCCAGTATTTCTATGACCGAGAAAACTAAACATTTCACTGTTCATCTGTATATCTGTTAACTACAGACTAAATAGAATCACATCTGTTCTATCTACATAAACAAACCAGTAACCAACATTTACCATACTATTTTCTCCATAATCATTACTCCTAACAGCACATAACATCCGGAATAAGTAACCACTGTAAACTACATTGTACCAATACCGCAAGACCACTTCCACCGTTTCATATACTTCTTCAAGCATCCCTGTCACTTCTAAATCCTGAAACATATAACTTGCCATCTGCAGTACTTTCAAATATCTATCTCCTACGTTTCCACTTCTTCAACAACTCCAAGTTTCTTTGAATAAGTGCTAATTCTACCTCAATATCTTCTTCTTCGTATAACCTATTAGTTTCCTCCATACTACTACTAGACTCTGACTTTTCATCCATTTCTTCTTCTTCTTCGTCTGTATGTCTCTCTTTAGCTGCCGCTAATCTCTTCCGTTCAACATCCCACCTAATTTGTCGATCACTATTTCTTAAGGATCTTTCTAGTAGAGGCATATCTTCTCAGCTTGTTGAATAATCCCTAATTCTCCTCTGTCTTTTCACTTCTTTATCTCTTTGATTGTCCATTCTTCTTTTCGTTGCTTGTCTAGTATTTTTAAATGGAGCACCTATTTCTTCTTCCATACTATCATAATGAGTTTCATTCCCCTTTTCTTCTTCCATTGTTTTCGGAATTGTCTGTTCCTGAGTATCTTCGTAACTTGGATTTGCTAGCAACTGATTTTGTTCTGGTTCTTTTCTAAGACCTGGGGTTACTGTAGTTCCTCTGACAACTTGTTCATCCAAATATTTTGTGTCTGAATAATAATTATTATTATAATTATTATTTTCTATCTCATCTTCATCTCTTCTTAAGTGTTCAACGTGTGCCCTTGCTATATGTGCTGTGACCTGGTTCTTTATAATATACGATACATTACCTAGTTTTTCCAAAACGTAATACCCTGGAATCCAACGAGCATCAAACTTAGAGTTTCTTCTATGCTTCTTGTAATAAACCCTATCACCTATCTTAAACTCCTGTAATTTCGTATTCACATTTTTGTACTTTTTCTGTCTTTCCCTAGCTTTAATTATATTATTCCTTAATCTTACATGTGCCTTATGCATTTCCTGTATTATGGTCTCTTGAAATTCTTCACCCATATATTTCCGTCTAGGTTTTAATAGATTATGAAAAACCCGTGCTCTCATTTTGATTTGTACGAATAGCGCTAAGAGCAGGTCCCAAAAATAGATCCCAATCTTTTTCATGTTCATCAATAATCTTTGCTATAATGTCGTATAACGTCCGATGTTGACGTTCGTTTCTAGCATTTGAAGAAGGTCTATAATATGAGGTCTTTATATGTTTTATATTTAAATCTTTCAATAACTTTTCGAATTTTTTATTTACAAACTCTCTACCATTATCCGTAAGTATACTTTGTGGGCAACTAAACCTTGGTACGAACTCTTGTAAAAAAAATATTAATGACAGTATCTGCGCTCTTATCTGGGATTGCATAAACTTCCGGCCAAAGACTGTAGACGTCTACTATATGAATTAAATACACATTTCCTGACAATGTTCTAGGGTGTGGACCCGATATATCTAAACTAATCTTTTGCATTGGGAACTGAGGAATATCTGTGTCTTGTAAGGGACACTTTATTGTTTTCATGTTCCTTAATCTGCATTTTTCACACGTATCTACATATTTGCATGTAGATTTAAACAAGTTTGGCCAATAATATTTACTTGTAAGTGCTTTCACCAATTTGTCTCTACCGAGATGTCCATTTTCATCGTGATATGCTTTTAAAAGTTCATTTTCTAAATGCTTTGGAATATATTTCCTTAGCTGTTCGTTCCTTTCACACATATAGTATAACTGTCCATCCTCTTGTAAAACCAAATAATTCCTTTTATATTTGTTATCTTCTGTTTCTCGTAATTTTTCTTTTATTTGTATGACTTTTGGGTCCAACTCTTGCTCTTCTTTCATATTGAATTGTGCTAACTGTAGGTCTTCTTCCCTATGTTCAGACTCTTGATCCGATGGTAGACTATCAAATTCTTCTCTATTTATTATAGCAGAATCTAAGATATTTACTTGCCAATTTCGGTCGTCTATCTCTGGTTCAGCTTCATCTTCTGTATCTCCTGATGACTGTGGGTATGGAATTCTAGACAATAAATCAGCGCATGTATTAATCCTACCTGGGATGTACTCAATTTTCGCGTTGTACCCCTGTAGATTCAATGCCCAAGTCTGTATTTTCCTGTTCTGCACTGGAGCTTCTAAAAAAGACTTTAAAGGCATATGGTCAGTTCTAATAACAAAATTTGCGTTATGTAAGTAGTAATTTAGTTTTTGAAGGGCGTAATGAATTGCATAAGCCTCTTTCTCAATGGTCGTCCATTTTCTTTGTGATCTGCTAAGCTTATGCGACAAGAAGTAGATAGGCCTTTCATTTTTAACTCCTGGTATTCCAGACTCTTTTCCTTCATATGGTTGCACCAAACATGCTCCTACTGCATTGTCCGAAGCATCTGTGTACAGTATTAACTGTTTGTTTAAGTCTGGATGCGTCAACAATGGTACCAATGTTAAGCTGTTTTTTAAATATTCAAACGCTTTTTGACACTCATCATCCCATTTAAACCTAGCGTATTTGCCTGTTAAGTTTGTAATAGGTTCAGCTATCTTTGAAAACGCTGGGACAAACCGCCTATAATACGCACATGTTCCTATAAAAGCGCGTACTTCCTTAACGTTAGTTGGAGCAGGTAACTCTTTAATAACCTTTATCTTGTTCTGGTCTGGTTTTATACCTTATCTATTTATAATATACCCCAAATATTTTGTTTCTGTCTTTAAAAATTGGCATTTACTAAGCTTTAACTTCACATCATGCTTTCTTAACCTGTCAAATACTAGTCTAATATGTTTCAAATGATCTTCCACATCTCCAGTAGTAAAAATCAGAATATCATCAATATAGGCAAGAGCGAACTTTTGCATACCTTCTAAAACTTCATTTACTAAGAGCATATAGTGAGAGGGTGCCGTTTTGACGCCAAAAGGCATTCTTAAAAATTCGTAAGAGCCCATATGAGTACAAAAGGCACTTTTCTTTTGCGCGTCTCTTGACATCGGAATACACCAGAATCCTGACCTTGCGTCCAGCGTCGTGAAATATGTAGAGCCATTAAGCAGCCCCAAAATATCATCAATTACTGGCAGTGGGTATGCTACATTCTTGGTGATTTTGTTCAACGCCCTGTAATCGCAGCAAAAGCGACTCGAACCATCAGGTTTGGCCACGATGACGACTGGAGATGACCACTCAGACTTCGATCTTATTATTCCTGCTTTCAACATCTCTTCTATCGCCTTTTCCACGATTTCTCTATTTCTTAATGGAGTTCTATATGGTTTTAAACTTATTGGTGGATGATCTCCCGTGTCTATTTCCATTGTAACTGTTCGCGTCCTTCCCAATTTTAAATCATTAACCGCAAACACATCCTGATTTTGCTTTATAAGTTGTTCTAACACTTCCTTATTTTCTGGCGGAGCTTTTAACTGTGACAACAATTCTTGTTCCCTCGTTATTTTGTCTAGTGAATGTATTTGAGCTTTATTTCCTCTGGATGGATGGATCAATTCATCCATTCTGACGTTCCCTCTTCTTCTGCGTCCGCGTCTGTCACTTCCCCTTTCACTAGACGTTTCTGAATAACTTGATCCCGACATTTCTGCTCTATCCGTTGCCAATATGTCACTAATGTTATGATCTAGTTTGGCTATCACACATCCTCTGTATAACTTGATTTCTCTACCTGTGTTGTTGATAACCATCACTGGAAAGGTTAAGTGTTTATCCAACGCTATTATTCCATCCGGAACTTCCAAACCAGGCTCATCAATTATTTCCTCTTGTAACTCAGTGACTCTGACTGTGTTTCCTTCCACATAATATGGGTTTCTCTTCAGCTTCGCTTGTATCAAATTAACTGACTGTGGTTTTAACGTCGTTGTCATTTTAACTCTAACTAGTGCTGATATATGCATGTCTTCTTCCATAGCTATATAGACGTCCCTGAATTTTAATTTATGTAAATCATAGAAAAGTCTTACTCCATTTTTTATTAAAAAATCTCTTCCTATTAACATGTTTCTATTTAAACCCTTCACCACATGAAAAAGGTGTCTTATGTTGATCCCTCCTAACTTAAAATTTATCATTGTTTTGTCCAATTACTTGTAAATTCTGTCCAGTAACAGAGTGTAAATTATTATGACTCTTAAATACTCTACAATTTCTTACTATTTTGTATAGAAAACTTTCTTTTACTACACTAACCTGAGCTCCCGAATCAATTAATGTACGAACTCTATACTTTCCTATTTCTAATATACAAGAGCTATAATCTGTTTTATCTTCTATAAATTTCTTGACTTCATCTAGTTGAAAATATTCTCTGTTCGACCTATTATACCTGTTATTAACATATTCTCTAACCCTTGGGACCTTATTATTTACCCTCCTATCATAGGTCCTGTCTAATAGGTAGGGCGCCGATTTTCCTGTGTTCTTGTACCTGTAAAATTCCTGTGTCCATCTACAACATTCCTACTCACCCTATTATTGTCATGTCTACCCTGTGTATTCGACTGGACACGCCTGTTATTACAAAAACGAGAAACATGTCCCCGTTGACCACAAACCCAACAAACAATATTTGTGCTATTTGTGTTGCCTACTGTTTCTCTTGTAGGGTATCTCATATTTCTTCTTTCCTCGTTATCATATCTATTTCTACCTTGTAACGTCTGTATACCTCCTCTCCTATTCCATCCGAATCTTGTTTGTCCTATTTCCATGGGTTCCTCAACTCTGTCGTCTCGATTACTTCCCACTTCTCGTCCTGTTCTTAATCTAAACCTACGTCTCAAATTTTCCTCTTGTACTGCGATATCCACCGCTTGTGATAACCTCTCAGGGTTTTCCCTCATCAACTTAAGTTTCAAACCATCGTATTTTATGCCATCTACAAAAATCCCTACTAACATCCTTTCCACCTCCTCCCCTCGTACATTCTGTCCTAAGAATGCTTCTTCAGCCAGGTTAATCAATCTATCGCTGAACAATTGTACCGTCTCTCCGTTATTTTGTTTAGCCTGCCTCAACACCGAAAATGCATGTTGTGGATCCGTTATTTCTGCATATTTCCTTGCTAGGTCTTCTTTGAATTGTTCCCATGTCTCATCTACTCTAGCCTCTAACTTTCTTCTTATATGATCCGAAACCGGTTCCGTTGCCGTCTGATAAGCCAGTCTCATTTTTTCTTCATCTGTTGCTGAGATTAAATAGGCATATTTTTCTATGGAAGTGACCCATTTCTTAAAGTCTCTGGCCTGTCCACTAAACTTCACAATTTCTGTTGCCATCCCTTGTTGTTTAATCACCATATTAAGTCGGCCTACTGCTGTTCCCACGCCTGTCAAAACCTGTGCTAAGGTGTCCTGTTCCGCCATGCTGAAAAATACTGAAACAAAGCAAGCAAAGAACCACACAATTTCAACTTCTTAATTTAAGGAATACACTCACTTGTCTTGTAAAACTACAGTTAGTTTCTAAGTTTGAGAACCACACAACTTCACCTTGATTTTGTTTCCTGACTCAAGCACGTACTTTCTTCGACTCGTCGTCAGATTTCGTTCGATCACCAGGAGCCTGTTTCAGCTGAAAATCAGTCGCGGAGTTCAGGTAGCAGAGGTCAAGTAGTCTGCCTCTTCCCCCAGGTAATTTCGTCACTTCTCTAGGGATGCCGGGATAATCTTCAACCCCTGGTCGGGTCCCATCTGAGATTTGTAGCCTTTGTTTTCACCCCGGGTGGGGTACATCATCGACGTCTTGAGATAGCGACAACGTAGGTGGCTGGCGATTTGAAATTAGCAAAACTCAGGCCATGGTAAGCCCTTTTTTTTTTTTTTGAAACGCTAGAGTTCAGACAACGGCTATGACCAGCCCCTTGATAACGCTGAAGTTCAGACAACGGCCATGACAAGCCCTTTGATAACGCCAAAGTTCAGACAACGGCTATGACAAGCCCCTTGATAACGCTGAAGTTCAGACAACGGCCATGACCAGCCCCTTGATAACACTGAAGTTCAGACAACGGCCATGACAAGCCCTTTGATAACGCCAAAGTTCAGACAACGGCCATGACAAGCCCTTTGATAACGCCAAAGTTCAGACAACGGCTATGTTGAGGCTCTTGAGGTATAAATTTGCGAAGGAGCGGTTATGACAAGCCTCTGGAGTTGTATTATGCAAAGCGACGGCTCTACCAAGCCTCTTTAGTTGTACAATGAAAAGCAACGGCTATATCAAGCCTCTGTAACAGCCTTATAGAGGACCACCCCTGGGCGGGCTTTCGGCCTCTGTATTTGCAGATTACTGAATTTTACTGGGCATCACTTCACTGGTTGTTCCACCACGTGCCGAAACTGTTTCTAGGAGTTAATTGAGCGGAGCATGGAACAATAACAAGCGGTTCCCGACTTTGATAAAAACCTCGAACAGACAGTAGCTCCTTTTAAAACTGACTCGAGAAAACGTCTGTTCCAAATACCTTTGAAGGTTTCCTAGTACTTCGGATTGCGTCCGCGACGGCCAAATCCAGTATCGTGGTTAAGCGGCACCATTTCGTGTCCTGTAACAGAGTGTACAGGAACTCGAACGACGGATTGTATTTGTTGATATAAAGTTTATTTGCACAAGATGACAATCGGCTTCTCGTCTCGTCAAAAGACTGATGTTTCCCTCCTCTCAAGTCAAAGGCCGGATCTTAACTGCCCTTGCCAACCCAATACGTCACGATTGAGCATCTCCTTCCCTTTCACTCTCGATGCTCAATCGTGCTGTATCTGTTTCCCACTAGATTCTAATAATACCCCAGTACTCCTCCCTTACTGTTACATCATGACTCGACATTTCACTGGATCATCAGAGTCGTGGATCAGCTCAGTGTTCTTGTCTCGACCATGTCACGTGGCCAAGCCATCCAGGTATTTACTTCTCTGTCTTCCCCTCGATCTTGCCAGTTGTCACTAAGTTCTCCAATTTATTTCTTCTCATAATATGTCCAAAAATGTTTGACTGTATACGTTTAATTTCTCTAATCAGTTTACGATTTTCATGTTTCCTGTAGGACTTGTTCGTTGGTCTTTCTGTCTGTCCATGGTATTCTTTGCATTCTCATCAGAAACCATATTTCCACAGCCATCAGATGCTTTTCAGCTTGACTGCTCATTGTCCACGCTTCACATCCATATAAAAGTACAGGTTCTATGTAGCATCTCAACACTCTTTTTCTCGTTTCAATTGACATCTTTTTATTGGTCAGTATGTTTTTAATTGCAGACAATGAACATGATCTGGAGCATTTAGTAGATGCAGTTGTTGTTTGTCCATCAAGAATGATGATGATCATTCATTTCATCCAGTGTGGTTGAAAGTATGGAGCCGTGGGTTCTAAGATGGCTGATAAGGCCTATTTTGACTCGAAATGTTCTTTGACAATGTGGACAAAGAATGCTTGACGTTTCTGGAAGCAGTTGTTGCACACAGTGAACAACTAAGGTTAGAACTGAATAGTAAGAAGACACAGATTATGGTCGTCACTGGGAAGAAGGATATCACCAGATGCTATGACTGTGCCAAGATAATTGTACCGATTTACTTGTATATTACACTGTGGTATTTCCATCTTCCCAGTGACGACCATAATCTGTGTCTTCTTTCAATTCTAACCCTAGTTGTTCACTGTGTGCAACAATCGCATCTACTAAATGTTGCAGATCCTGCTCATTGTCTGCAATCAATACTGTATCATCTGCACATCTAATGTTATTGATGTTTCTTCCCCCAATGACGATTCCCTTTCTATCTTGTATATTCCTGCAAATATTTTCACTAGACAGGGAACTACAGATCTGGAGACATTACACATCCTTGTCTCGGGCCTCTATAAACAGGCTGATAATGATATTGACCTACTTCATTATCAACTCTTATGGCAGCTTGTTGTTTCCAATATATGTTTTTTACAAGTCTTTAAGATCTTTTCCATCAACTTGTAGATCTGCAAACATCTTTACCATGTTGACATGTCTCACTCTATCGAAAGCCTTTGTGTAGTCAATAAAGCAAAGATGTACACCTTTATATGCTTCTAAGAAAAGTTCAATTAATGTTCTCAGCATTTACAGTACCCTTGTCTTCTACAAACCCACATTGTTCTCCACCTGTTTCTTTCTAACTCTTTGCATGATAATTCTTAGCAAAATCTTTGTGAAGTGGCTAACTATATAAATTGTTCTTTTTCTTCTGCGTTCATCCGGAATTTTTTTTTTTCGGCCGTGCATGCGTTGTGCCCGTTTACAGCAGAGCTGCGTTATTGCGCCGTTAGGCCGACACATCCGACTTCTGCGGGCATTTGTTGATCGGGTTAACCTTCCCAGATACTAATTGTTCTATGTTGATCACATTCCATGGATCCTGATTTCTTTGGGATTGCAATAAATATAGAGATACATAATTCAGGAGGTATATCTCCAGTATCGTATATTGCGTTCAGCAGTCTGATAACTTGATCTATTCCATATTCTTCTAAGGCATTGATCATTTATATTGTGACGCTGTCTGAACCAGAGGTCTAGCCAGTTTTCATATGGTTAAGAACATTCGAACCTCCATCTTCAAAATTGATGGTCCTTCATTATTATTTTGAATACTATACTGTTCTTCTCAGTTATCATCATAAAGGTTTTTCACATAATCTGACCATACATGTAAAATGTGATCTTTTTCTATTATGATTTTCCCATCTTTTGTTTTTATGCAGCCTGCTGATGTATGTGTTCTTTTATTAGTGAGCTCTTGAATTTTTTGTGTGCATTAATTTGGTAATTTTGTTACTGTGTTGTACAATTTCTATGCAATTTGTCTTAAGCCATGCATCTTTTGCCTCCTTACATAATGTTCTAACTTTTCTGTGAATTTCTTCATATTTGGCAGGATTATTTTTTTTTTCTGTCTTCTTGTTTCCATTAGTTGTAAAATTTCTTCAGTCATCCTTTTCTTACGGCCCACTGTGACATTTTGGAACCTAACTTGCAAACTTGAGAATTAGCTGTCAGCATATTTAAAAGATGAAATAATAATGTGGGCTAATGTAGACGCCTGTATCATTGTAGTCAAGACATACAACGCAAGTCCCAAGTGTCTTATCATTAGCCAGGCCATGTTTTAAAACAGGTCAGGCCGAGAGTTGGAATTTATGACGCCATTTTGTTTAATTTGGGGGACAATAAGTGATTCGATATAATTTAGAGATAGAGTCCTGTTTTAGCGCAGTCAACATGAAAATGTAATTGGAAAAGGATGTGGTGAAACTTTGATTGGATATATTTTACCCTGGAGTCCGGCTGATAACAAGAGGTTAGTGTATGCTTATTAGTCATACCCTGTTTAAATTAATAGACTATCTTCTAGAAAGGATTTGAACATTCAGTTAATAATTCTTTTTTTATGGTAGAGGGGGTAGTGACTTCAGTCTAACAAAATGACATATATGGGAGATGTATCATGGATTATCTCCATTTTATTATGAGAGAATTAGTGGTTATCTCCCTTTGACTATTGCCAGAGTTTAAGGAAAAATATAATTATCATTTCTTATGTCTTCTTTTAGGAGGATATACCAAGATGTTTTCCTAAATTATTCTTATCTCATTTATATATATATATATATATATATATATATATATATATATATATATATATATATATATATATATATATATATATATACATACACACACACACACAATTAGGTACAAATATAGGTACAATTCTCTCAGAACAGTAATAACATCTGATGGGAGATGCCTTGAAGAGATTAGAACAAGAATTGCCATGGTACAAGTAGCCTTTAGCAAGATGAAAAACATACTGACCAATAAAAAGATGTCAATTGAAATGAGAAAAAGTGTTGAGATGCTACATAGAACCTGTACTTGTATATGGTTGTGAAGCTTGGACAATGTGCAGTCAGGCTGAGAAACATCTTATGGCTGTAGAAATGTGGTTTCTGAGGAAAATGCAAAGAATACCATGGATAGCCAGAAAGACCAATGAACAGGTCCTTCAAGAAACAAATGAAGATTGTAAACTGATTAGATACATTAGACGTAGACAGTCACAATTATTTGGGCATGTTATGAGAAGAAATGATTTGGAGAACTTGGTGACAACTGGTAAGATTGAGGGGAACAGACCAAGGGGAAGACCTAGAAGCAAGTACCCGAATGGCTTGGCCTTGTGGCATGGTCAAGACAAAAACACGGAGCTGATCCACGACTCTGGTGATTGAGTGAGATGGCAGAACATGACCGCCCATGCATATTGGCATGGCACATGATGGATATATATATATATATATATATATATATATATATATATATATATATATATATATATATATATATATATATATACGTTCTTAAGGTGCATGAAATATATAGATATATATTAATGTGTATAATGACCATGTCATGGTATGTGCGACCCTCTACCTTGCAGAGGAAATAATGGCCAAGAATTTGTGCTGATGTCACTCTTAATTGGAGACATACCAGTAAAATAGGTCAATGGGTTATTGATGGTATGACTGAGTATGACGCTCAGTGCACGAAAGGTATGAGACATGTCTTGCAGACATGAGAGTGGGATGCCTATATCATGTGGCTATGAATGGGAAATTGGTCATGTCAGATCATGACAGTGACAACCAACAACAGAGGAGGGTCAGACTGGCTTACACCTGTGTAGTAGTATGTACTCATTTTCCCTTCTCCCCCCAAAAAATTTGTGAGGATGAGCATGTGTGTTGTATGTATTATGTTAACATATGTGGATGGCAATCATGTGGTACTTATGTTCCTACATGAGGAACACGTCTTGTGAGTGAGCATTCATCTGGGAAGGATGAGTCTTCGCCTTTGTGTTGCCATGAAGAGCAGAGGACCGTTCATCAATAATTGCCACTAAAGACTGCCCAGTGCCACTGAAGAAGGAAGATATGTGGCAAACCTCCTCATTTAAGACCAAAGGCCAACAGTTAAAATGGGGAGCTACAGCTAGCAAGATTTAAAAAGAAGATGAACAAGAATAACCCCCATGAATATGAACTATTGTTAGCAGCCCTTAACTTAACCAAGGACGGTCATCCTTAGTCTATTGTGCTAGAACTTTGCCTGGTGTTCCAGAATTTTCATAGACATCACATTTTAGATAGTTAGGAATCAGGATATCAGTTGTGTAATAATTTTGTATATTGAGATGCCCATGGTGCATCCTTTCCCCCCAATTATACATTAGAAAATTATAATCTTCTTACCCTGTGTTGTTGTTTTTAATCAGAGACGTGTACATCCTGTGGTTAATAATTATGTGAGAGTGCTACTTAATTTGACAACAAAATCCAGAGAGCAGGGATAAAACTCGCTTTCAGACTAACCAGAGTTCTAACCAGAGCGAGTAGGTTCCTCTTATGAGAGCAAAAAATTCCCTACACTCTCTTGGCCTTCTACTGGAAAACCTGACTTAATACCTTCGTGGAATCTTACCATATGTGTCTGTTCCAGTACTAGGGAGTCTTACGAACCATTTCTGGTTTTCAATTAGTAGTCGGCAACTACGAATTGGGGATACCTATCTCCCATTTATATTTTACATACCACATTACCTTGTCATTTGTTAATGTACACAGATCATATTTTGTGTTTCCTGGTGAATGCTTGACGTTCTTTAACTTTACCCCTATGTTCCTGTAATCAATCTGTGATCACTGTAACAGTCAGAATTGGGAACTGTTTTTGCGATTGTTAACACATTTCAAAACCTTCTGCTAATCAGGATGTAATCAATCTGGTTTCTAATTCTGCTATCAGGACTCATCCATGTCCATAATCTTTAAGGATGTTGTTTAAACCATGTGTTTCCTACAAACATTTCCTGCTCTTTTGCCCATTCTACAAGTCTGTATCCACTTTGGTTTCGCTATCCCAAACCACTGTTGCTTTCTGTGCATCCATCGCCTTGATTTCCCACTTTTCCATTGAAGTCCCCCATTATGATATTTATTTCTGAATTTTTACAGGTTCTTCAAAGAAGACTCCATGTCATTATAAAATTCTTCTATACTATCTTCCCTGCATTCTCCTGTTGGGGCACATATTTGAATGACGTTATGTTAAAGGTCTGCTGATTAATACACAGCCCAATATTCCTGAACAGAATTTGATGTTTCCCGAACCAAGATGATTGCTACACCTCTGTTCACACTTGTAGACAGATATAGAGAAATATAACATCAGACTTGTAGACAGATATAGAGAAATATAACATCACACTTGAAGATATAAAGAAATATAACATTACACTTGTAGACAGATATAAAGAAATATAACATCACACTTGTAGACAGATATAAACAGGTATAGAGAAATATAACATCACACTTGTAGACAGATATAAAGAAATATAACATCACACTTGTAGACAGATATAAAGAAATATAACATCACACTTGTAGACAGATATAAAAAAATATAACATCACACTTGTAGACAGATATAAAGAAATATAACATCACTTGTAGACAGATATAAAGAAATATAACATCACACTTGTAGACAGATATAAACAGGTATAAAGAAATATAACATCACACTTGTAGACAGATATAAAGAAATATAACATCACACTTGTAGACAGATATAAACAGGTATAGAGATATATAACATCACACGTGTAGACAGATATAAACAGATATAGAGAAATATAACATCACACGTGTAGACAGATATTAACAGATATAGAGAAATATAACATCACACTTGTAGATATATATAAAGAAATATAACATCACACTTGTAGATAAAAAGAAATATAACATCACACTTGTAGACAGACACAGAGAAATGAAACCAACAACATCTGTACACTGCCGACTGTGTGTATTTTGAGTTGTGCACATCATGGACACATGTAGCATACACTAGTCCTAGAGGTGGCATTACAGCTCCAGCTGGGGAGGGGGAAGCATCACTGTACAGGGGGAGCATGAGAAGCTGGCTATAGGTGGCATGCTGCCCAATGTTCAAGACAGGGAGGTCACAAACTACGGCTACCTTTACATGTCCCATGGTTACCTCTATAATACATGTTCCACGGCTACCACTACAATACATGGCCCTCTGGTACCTCTATAATACACGGCCCACTGCTACCTCTGTAATACATGTCCCTAGTGCTACCTCTGTAGTACATGTGTCAGTGCTACCTCTATAGTACATGTGTCAGTGCTACCTCTATAGTACATGTGTCAGTGCTACCTCTATAGTACACGTGTCAGTGCTACCTCTATAGTACACGTGTCAGTGCTACCTCTATAGTACATGTGTCAGTGCTACCTCTATAGTACATGTGTCAGTGCTACCTCTATAGTACATGTGTCAGTGCTACCTCTATAGTACATACTATAATACAAGAGACAACAACAACCCCAACTTGACCAACAAGAACTAGCATCACATGAGAACACCATCTACATCTCCCATGTTGGCCACTGCCCGCTGACCTCTGTCTGTTGTGGCCACATTCTCAGCCCAGGCTGTTACTGATCCTTCCAATCAAACAATCGGGTAAACAGGCTCCGTGTCATCGATGGCCAGAGAACCAGACTGGGAGGGAAGCATGGAGTCAGCTGGCAATCTGGGCGAGCCCTGTTTCTTCTTCTTCCACTCATCTTCAAACTTGGACACTTCATCTGCAACAAACACAACACACCACCTGTATTACACTACATTAGCTGCAACAATCACAACACACCACCTGTATTACACTACATCAGCTGCAACAATCACAACACACCACCTGTATTACACTACATCAGCTGCAACAATCACAACACACCACCTGTATTACACTACATCAGCTGCAACAATCACAACACACCACCTGTATTACACTACATCAGCTGCAACAATCACAACACATCACCTGTATTACACTACATCAGCTGCAACAATCACAACACACCACCTGTATTACATTACATCAGCTGCAACAATCACAACACACTGCCTGTATTACATTACATCAGCTGCAACAATCACAACACAAAACCTGTATTACATTACACCAGCTGCAACAACCACAACACACCACCTGTATTACTCTACACCAGCTGCAACAATCACAACACACCACCTGTATTACACCAGCTGCAACAATCACAACACACCACCTGTGTTACATTACATCAGCTGCAACAATCACAACACACCACCTGTATTACTCTACATCAGCTGCAACAATCACAACACACCACCTGTATTACATTACATCAGCTGCAACAATCACAACACACCACCTGTATTACACTACATCAGCTGCAACAATCACAACACACCACCTGTATTACACTAAATCAGCTGCAACAATCACAACACACCACCTGTATTACACTACATCAGCTGCAACAATCACAACACACCACCTGTATTACACTACATCAGCTGCAACAATCACAACACACCACCTGTATTACACTACATCAGCTGCAACAATCACAACACACCACCTGTATTACACTACATTAGCTGCAACAACCACAACACACCACCTGTATTACACTACATTAGCTGCAACAATCACAACACACCACCTGTATTACACTACATCAGCTGCAACAATCACAACATACCACCTGTATTACACTACATCAGCTGCAACAATCACAACACACCACCTGTATTACACTACATCAGCTGCAACAATCACAACACACCACCTGTATTACACTACATCAGCTGCAACAATCACAACACACCACCTGTATTACACTACATTAGCTGCAACAACCACAACACACCACCTGTATTACACTACATTAGCTGCAACAATCACAACACACCACCTGTATTACACTACATCAGCTGCAACAATCACAACACAAAACCTGTATTACATTACACCAGCTGCAACAACCACAACACACCACCTGTATTACTCTACACCAGCTGCAACAATCACAACACACCACCTGTATTACACCAGCTGCAACAATCACAACACACCACCTGTATTACACTACATCAGCTGCAACAATCACAACGCACCACCTGTATTATACACTACATCAGCTGCAACAATCACAATGCACCACCTGTATTACATTACATCAGCTGCAACAATCACAACACACCACCTGTATTACATTACATCAGCTGCAACAATCACAACACACCACCTGTATTACTCTACATCAGCTGCAACAATCACAACACACCACCTGTATTACATTACATCAGCTGCAACAATCACAACACACCACCTGTATTACACTACATCAGCTGCAACAATCACAACACACCACCTGTATTACACTACATCAGCTGCAACAATCACAACACACCACCTGTATTACACTACATCAGCTGCAACAATCACAACACACCACCTGTATTACACTACATCAGCTGCAACAATCACAACACACCACCTGTATTACACTACATCAGCTGCAACAATCACAACACACCACCTGTATTACACTACATCAGCTGCAACAATCACAACACACCACCTGTATTACACTACATTAGCTGCAAACAACCACAACACACCACCTGTATTACACTACATTAGCTGCAACAATCACAACACACCACCTGTATTACACTACATCAGCTGCAACAATCACAACACACCACCTGTATTACACTACATCAGCTGCAACAATCACAATGCACCACCTGTATTACTCTTCATCAGCTGCAACAATCACAACACACCACCTGTATTACACTACATCAGCTGCAACAATCACAATGCACCACCTGTATTACATTACATCAGCTGCAACAATCACAACACACCACCTGTGTTACATTACATCAGCTGCAACAATCACAACACACCACCTGTATTACTCTACATCAGCTGCAACAATCACAACACACCACCTGTATTACATTACATCAGCTGCAACAATCACAACACACCACCTGTATTACACTACATCAGCTGCAACAATCACAACACACCACCTGTATTACACTACATCAGCTGCAACAATCACAACACACCACCTGTATTACACTACATCAGCTGCAACAATCACAACACACCACCTGTATTACACTACATCAGCTGCAACAATCACAACACACCACCTGTATTACACTACATCAGCTGCAACAATCACAACACACCACCTGTATTACATTACATCAGCTGCAACAATCACAACACACCACCTGTATTACACTACATTAGCTGCAACAATCACACCACACCACCTGTAATACATTACTTCAGCTGCAGCAATCACAACACACCACCTGTATTACACTACATCAGCTGCAACAATCACAACGCACCACCTGTATTACACTACATCAGCTGCAACAATCACAACACACTACCTGTATTACACTACATTAGCTGCAACAATCACAACACACCACCTGTATTACATTACATCAGCTGCAACAATCACAACACATCACCTGTATTACACTACATTAGCTGCAACAATCACAACACACCACCTGTATTACACTACATCAGCTGCAACAATCACAACACACCACCTGTATTACACTACATTAGCTGCAACAACCACAACACACCACCTGTATTACACTACATTAGCTGCAACAATCACAACACACCACCTGTATTACACTACATCAGCTGCAACAATCACAATGCACCACCTGTATTACTCTTCATCAGCTGCAACAATCACAACACACCACCTGTATTACACTACATTAGCTGCAACAATCACAACACCTGTATTACACTACACCAGCTGCAACAATCACAACACACCACCTGTATTACATTACATCAGCTGCAACAATCACAACACACCACCTGTATTACACTACATTAGCTGCAACAATCACAACACACCACCTGTAATACATTACTTCAGCTGCAACAATCACAACGCACCACCTGTATTACACTACATCAGCTGCAACAATCACAACGCACCACCTGTATTACACTACATCAGCTGTGCATCATTTTGAGCTGCACGAAAAGTGCAGATGAGCAGCACCCTCTGCATGACGCTATATTCAGAGAAAAGGGTGACAGGCTAAAGAGGGACCAATTATGGATGGGTCAGGCGGAAGATGTCGTCAGACAGGTCTGCAGTCTTACTAGTATCAACCCTGGCAAGGAATGGGTGCCGGTGCCTCCAGCTTTTAAGTGCACTTTCTCCTGCATTATCACATTCGACAGACGGTGCAGAGAGCAGAACCCTGCCGCTGTCAATGCAGAGGTCAACGCGCTCATCAATGAACACTCAGATAGCCCCGAAGTGCTCATCTATACAGATGGATGTTGTAAAGCAGCAGAGAAGTGCGTGGGCATTTACAGCCCGTTCAGCGGGCCGAACCGTTCAAGAATCCAGTGGTGCCCACTCTATGACCATGCGCTGCATGACGATGGAGGTGATGGCAGTTACACAGGCTTTCATATGGCTGGAATCACAGCATTATACTAACGTGTGTACTAAGTGATTCAATGAGCATGATTCAGAAGGTCGAAGCTGGATTTGTACATAGACAGTGGACCGAGTCGCTGCGGAAGTCTGTTGTCCGTAAAGTCACCTTCATCTTCGTCCCATGACATGCGAGAGTCGAGGGAAATGAACGAGCTGATAAACTGGCTGGCTCTGCACCCCCTGTAGATGGCCAGCCCATGGATTGTGCCGATGTTATTAACGTCCTCAAAGATATGGCGAGAACAGAGGACTTTGACGTCAGTGATTCCACATTGCTGTCCAGGATGAAAGACTTGGGAGTAAGAATCAGCACAGCCAGACGCGAGAGGTACATCGGGAAAACAAAGCGCCTCGTCAACCAACACAGAACTGGAACAATTAGCCACAGACGCTGATGCATATGCTGGGCGGAGGATCTGAGCACCTATGGACATGTCCGGAGTACAATGAAGATACCCCAACTGATAACTGCAACAATGACAACACACCACCTGTATTACACTACATCAGCTGCAACAATCACAACACACCACCTGTATTACATTACATCAGCTGCAACAATCACAACACACCACCTGTATTACACTACATCAGCTGCAACAATCACAACACACCACCTGCATTACACTACATCAGCTGCAACAATCACAACACACCACCTGTATTACATTACATCAGCTGCAACAATCACAACACACCACCTGTATTACACTACATCAGCTGCAACAATCACAACACACCACCTGTATTACACTACATCAGCTGCAACAATCACAATGCACCACCTGTATTACACTACATCAGCTGCAACAATCACAATGCACCACCTGTATTACATTACATCAGCTGCAACAATCACAACACACCACCTGTATTACACTACATTAGCTGCAACAATCACAACACACCACCTGTATTACACTACATCAGCTGCAACAATCACAACACACCACCTGTATTACACTACATCAGCTGCAACAATCACAACACACCACCTGTATTACACTACATTAGCTGCAACAATCACAACACACCACCTGTATTACAATACATCAGCTGCAACAATCACAACACACCACCTGTATTACACTACATCAGCTGCAACAATCACAACACACCACCTGTATTACACTACATCAGCTGCAACAATCACAACACACCACCTGTATTACACTACATCAGCTGCAACAATCACAATGCACCACCTGTATTACTCTACATCAGCTGCAACAATCACAATACACTAGGGCTGTAACGGATTCAAATTTTTGAAATCCGGCTGAAGCCGGATTTATGAAGTGAGATCCGGCCGGAGCCGGATTTACAAATAAAAAAATAAAAATAAAATAACGTACTACATCACTTGAACTTAGGTGAGTGGAGTCACTCGACTGTTCATTACTGCAGTTCATTACTATAGACATGACAATGATGACATATACTCATATTAAATCATTTAAATGTAAAATAATTACATTTACATTAGAATAAGTAATTAAGTAATATTAAGTTCCATAAGTTCAAGATGAAACATAATACATAAGCACATAATGCTAATTTAGTAATTTTACTTTTTAGTTTTCAGTTTCAGTTTTTAGTTTTCACGTTGTTTTCAGTTGGCAAATTGGCAGCTCAGTTACAACTCACAACAACAGTACATTGAACAGATTGAATTTATTGAAATACATACATTCAGTAATTTCAGTCAGTCAGTCTTCATTATGGCTGTGAAGTTGAACTCTCAGAGTCAAGAATGGACGAGTTGTATTCCAGGAAAATCAATGTCTCCGCATTTTGTGGTAAAAGGCTACAACGGTAGTCAGTGATAATGTCTCCTGCAGTACTGAACAGCCTTTCAGATGGCACACTTGTAGGTGGTGGTGCAAGAAATGCCTGCGCCAGTCTAGCCATACTTGGAAATCTTTGCTTATTGGCATGCCACCATGAAACTGGATCTGACTGTCGAGTTTGAAGTGGCTCTGACAGGTACTGTGTCACCTCAGTGTTAATGCTGTTGCCTTCGGCACTTGCAGAACGATCTGTGGTGGGATTTTTCTCAACAGTTGTGTCAAAACAGCTCCATAGGCTGGACTCGTACTGTGGGGCAGTGCTCACAGAAGTCAAAACACTAGTACTACTACTACTACTAGTAGCTGATGGAACCTGTGGACTGACTGTGTTTGCTGAATCAATAATGAAGTTAGCTGCTAACAGCAGATGGGCTCGTGCATCACTTCTACCACGTTCGGAGAAGAAGCACAGCTTGAATTGAGGATCCAGTAGTGTGGCACAGGTGTAAATACTGTTGGATTCAATGTCCGCAAATCTGCTGCTAGCAGCTTCAAGCAGGGCTGCTTTCATAGTTTTGATCCCAGCATGACTACCTTCTTTCTGGAGGAAAGCCATGAGTGTTTTCACTAATGGGATCACAACTGATATTGATGCCTGAGCTGCACTTATTTCACGTGTGATTTCTTCAAATGGTGCCAAAGTAGCTACCACATTCTCCGTGACTGCCCACTGCTGTGCCGTTAGCCCAGTTACCGAATCAATTTCAACACAGTACAGGCTGATGCAGCGCCGTTGTTCTAACAGACATCGTAGCATATAGAACGTTGGAGTTCCATTGTGTTGTCACGTCCTAGATAAGCTGATGTTGTGGTAGGTTCAATTCATTTTGAAGTTCATGCAAACGACTGGTTGCTGAAGAAGAGTGTTTGAAATGTCCTACCAATTTTCTTCCAGTACTGATGATGCCAGCAACATACTTTTGACTCAAAAGACCATCACGCACACACAGCTGCAGTGTGTGTGCAAAACATCCAACACTTGAATAGCTGCCACCACGAAAGCATTTGGCAATGCTGAATGCATTGTCTCTCACAATAACATGGCACTTCTCACGTGCAATTGACCACTCATCCAGCATCATTTCAAAATGTGCAAGCAAGTTTGTGGCCGTGTGATGTTCATCAAATGCAGTACAATGGAAGACTACACTGCGGTGAACGAAGGAGTCTGTTAACCAATGGCCAGTGAGGCCCATAAATGACTGAGTGGTGTGTTCAGCTGTCCACGTATCTGTTGTGAATGATATGTAATCAGTGTCAGATATCATTGCTGCAATTTTTACCATCAGATGTTTACACATGTCAGGAATGACATGTTCAGCAAAGTACTTTCTTGAAGGCAATTCATACCTTTTTTCCATTGTATGCATCAACTCTGTGAAACCTGGTCGTTCCACTACTTGAAAAGGCTCCATATCTATGGCTATCATTCGGGCTACGGCAGCATGAATGCGTTTAGCATTGGGACTGTTGATGTCCCAAATTTTGGCCCGGTCCCATGCCTGCACAATTGACTGCTGGGTACTGATGCTTGCTTTGTGCAAACACGGTCCCAGATTCATCATAGATGTGGTCGCCAATACACTGGCCTCCAGTGATGCTTTCTTTTCCATCATTTCGTCATAGCTTTTCCTGTGCATCGATCGCAGATGGGTCTGCATTGATGATGTTGAGAAGTCATGGGGCGATCTGATCGTCAACGCGATAACTGTTTGTCACACAACTTACATATTACCTTCGCTGAATCATCGTCTTTAACCTTGAAGTAATCCCAAACGGCGCTGAATGACTTATATTTTGATGCCATTTTATTTTATGGGCAAGACCAAAGAAATTTACGAAAACAAGACATATTCAAGTCCCACAAACTCATGAAGTAATGCACCATTAAAATTCAAAATGAGTGTTTTTTTCTTAAAATCCTTATTTACATCAGCGAGAAATAGTAAACCGGAAGGGCTACTGTGCTATTGCCTAAAATTCGGCTTGGCCTCATGAAACATGTACAGAAAATTCACGTGACTAGGCAACACAAATCCGGCCTAAATCCGGCAAAATTGGACCGGTTCCGGAGTAAAAATGGCCGGATTCTGGATTTGCCGGAGCCAACATCCGGTACACCCCTACAACACACTACCTGTATTACTCTACATCACCTGCAACAATCACAACACACCACCTGTATTACATTACACCAGCTGCAACAATCACAACACACCACCTGTATTACACTAAATCATCTGCAACAATCACAACACACCACCTGTATTACATTACACCAGCTGCAACAATCACAACACACCACCTGTATTACACTACATCAGCTGCAACAATCACAATGCACCACCTGTATTACTCTACATCAGCTGCAACAATCACAACACACCACCTGTATTACTCTACATCAGCTGCAACAATCTAACAACACAACACCTGTATTACTCTACATCAGCTGCAAGAATCACAACACACCACCTGTATTACTCTACATCAGCTGCAACAATCACAACACACCACCTGTATTACTCTACATCAGCTGCAACAATCACAACACACCACCTGTATTACATTACACCAGCTGCAACAATCACAACACACCACCTGTATTACATTACACCAGCTGCAACAATCACAACACACCACCTGTATTACACTACACCAGCTGCAACAATCACAACACACCACCTGTATTACATTACATCAGCTGCAACAATCACAAAACACCACCTGTATTACACTACACCAGCTGCAACAATCACAACACACCACCTGTATTACACTACATCAGCTGCAACAATCACAACACTCCACCTGTATTACATTACATCAGCTGCAACAATCACAACACACCACCTGTATTACATTACATCAGCTGCAACAATCACAACACACCACCTGTATTACACTACATCAGTTGCAACAATCACAACACACCACCTGTAATACATTACATCAGCTGCAACAATCACAACACACCACCTGTATTACACTACATCAGCTGCAACAATCACAACACACCGCCTGTATTACACTACATCAGCTGCAACAATCACAACACACCACCTGTATTACACTACATCAGCTGCAACAATCACAACACACCACCTGTATTACATCAGCTGCAACAATCACAACACACCACCTGTATTACACTACATCAGCTACAACAATCACAACACACCACCTGTATTACACTACACCAGCTGCAACAATCACAACACACCACCTGTATTACACTACATCAGCTGCAACAATCACAACACACCACCTGTATTACACTACATCAGCTACAACAATCACAACACACCACCTGTATTACATTACATCAGCTGCAACAATCACAACACACTAGGGCTGTACTGGATTCAAATTTTTGAAATCCAGCCGGAGCTGGATTTCGCCGGATTTATGAAGTGAGATCCGGCCGGAGCCGGATTTACAAATAATAAAAATAAAAATAAAATAACGTACTACATCACTTGACTTAGGTGAGTGGAGTCACTCAGCTGTTCATTACTGCAGTTCATTACTATTGCCATGAACCGATATGAGGTAGACATCGGTAAAGCAAGAAAGTAAGAACATGGGCACTATAGAATAGGAATTATCATAGTGAGAACAGTTCACACAAACACACACGACTAGGTCGAGGAAAGTCAGTGAGCAACAGATGATGATGATGATGAACAAAGGGAAGTCATTCACAGAAGTTGCGTATCACGTGACTGTCAAAGACTTAGGAGAGAGATCAAAGCTAAGGAGAGCTAAATAGAGCTTAGGAAAAGGGCAAGTAACATAACAGTTTAGGAGACCAGACAGAAGAGACACAAACGCTATAAATAGCTATAACGGGACACACTCGTGTCAATAAGGAGGGCAACAAGTGTACATGAGCTGGGGTTGCCTAAGAGACTGGGAAACCCGCAGCACGAGAAGTAACCAAAGAATTATGGTTACTACAACCAAGTGACCAGCGTGCTGGGACTCCAAGCACAGAAACCATTGGATGCACGCTGAGCTAATTGCTCGTGGCTGAACACGCCACAGACAGCGGGTTCAGACAGAAACTCGACGGCGTAGGGAACAGACTGTATATCCGCTGTGGATACTTTGTTGTTGTTAAGGATAGTATAATAGTTAGGACTTCAGCTTAGCTTCAGTAGTTATATTATTAATATCATCTCCTCATTCCATCTTCATAACATACTATGATGTTTAATACCAATGTGGTATTCCGCTCGTGGAGCTCATGTACGATCAGCTCCGAATAAAATGTATCCTTTTGCAAACAATACGAGTTGTCACTTTCGTGTGGTGCAAAAGTAGGGAATCCTTGTATGTCTGTCGCAAGTGAGTTGCTGACAGGCAGGATACCATTTGGTGTCAGAATCGTGGGCATTGAACCATTGCCAAATACCATTTGGTGTCAGAATCGTGGGCCTTGAACCACCGCCAAGTACCATTTGGTGTCAGAATCGTGGGCATTGAACCATCGCCAAATACCATTTGGTGTCAGAACCGTGGGCCTTGAACCACCGCCAAATAGGCAGGATACCATTTGGTGTCAGAATCGTGGGCCTTGAACCTACCATTTAATAAATAGATTAAATTACCATTTGGTGTCAGAATCGTGGGCCTTGAACCACCGCCAAGTACCATTTGGTGTCAGAAGTTCCTTGAACCACCGCTAAATTTTTGCCATTTGCTTGAACCTACCATTTGGTAATCAGAAGTATCCTGAACTACCGTCAATTATCATTAGGATACCATTTTCAAAAATACCATTTAATTACCATTTGTGGAGCTTGAACCACATACAAGCAATTTAATTTACCATTTTCGGAAATTCTACAGAATGTTATTGATATATTATCTGTGTAAATTATTTTGATGAAAATGTATAAAATATAAACTGTAATTGTGTGCGAATTGCAAATATTTATCGAAATTACAAATTTAACCATCATTTGTAAACCATTTTGTGTGATACTATCATAATGTTCAACATTCATCACATTCACGTATGTACTTGTGCAAGAGCAAATTCTTTTTGCACAAGAGAAATAAATTAGAGGTTAAGCTAAAGTCATACAGCGCAGCTCAGTCAGAGACGATAGAAAGTGAAGACAAGACGACATTGACATTCATTGACGATCATTTAGACTATCATACATTCATATCATTTACATCAATCATCATCATTTATATCACATTTGTAGGTTACCATCCGTATAAACTGTAAAATTTGAATTAATAACAACCATGTATTGTACATTACATGCATGTTGCTAAAATGTTGATGCTCTATTAAACAGAGACATCAGTTATAAAAGCAAGTCGATCAGTTGTGTGTACAAAAGACAGCGGCGGAACATCCTGAGTGCCGTATTTCTCAGCAGATTAGATGAGTATATTTTCCACTAATTTTGATAACCATCTTTAACGACGCATCCTTTTTTTCAGTGAAATTTGTAAATAGTTAACACATATTAACTGTAAAATTATATTGGAAAATTATATTGCTATCAATTGTGGAATAACATAAAGCCATATAATGTCATCATTAAACGACTACATCCAGGCTGGCAAAGAACTAGAATATACTGGAGAAAAATGAGAGAAATGGGCAAATGAAAGATACAAAGAAGAAACAGACAAATTGAGAGATGAAAGAGCATTAGAAAGACAACATCAGAAAGAGATGAAGGAGTTAGAGGAAGCCACCAAGCAGAAACAGATAGAGATGGACGATGCCACAAAGCAAAAGCAAATAGAGGTAGAGTCACAAACGAAGTTAAAGATGAAAGAGATGGAAACTGACTCTAACACCCAGATAGCCTCTACTAAACTGAAGAGTCAGGAAGAACAAAATAAATTCTCTAAATATAAGGGGATCATCAAGCCCTTCAGCCAAGGCGATTCAATTTCAGCTTGGACTGAAAATATAGAATTCCAGCTCAAAAGTCAGAAAATACCATTAGAAGATTGGGCAATGATCTACATGAGAAACCTCAGTGGGGAGCTATTATAGGTCATAGAATCAATACCAACAGAACTAAGAAGTAACTATCAGTATATCCATGATAGAATTATGCAGCATTTTCTACTCGATGCTCCTGGATATCAGATCCAGTACTCACAGATAAAACCAAAGCCAACTGAAACGTTCTTAGAGTATGTTTCAAACGTCCAGAGTATATTCAATAAATGGCTTAAGGCAGCAAAAGTAGGGAAGAATTTTGATAAATTACAGAACTTAATGGTGATGGATAAAGTTATATCCACAGTTCCTACTCCCTTTGCTAAGTTCCTTCAACAAGCAGACATTGAATCTATTGAACAACTTGATAAACGTGGTTCAGCTTATTTTTCTTCAAACCGCGATATATTTAAAACATCAATACATGATACTGAGATTACTGCCTTTGTTAAAAACGTACCAAGCAGGTCTTACAAGCAAAAATAGTATCAGAAGAAAGATAAACCTTATCAGAAGCCACCACAGTGTGTATACTGCAAATTGTTTCATCCGCAGTACTCGATGTGTGATTAAAGTCCATCTTATCCTGCTCATCTAGAAATGATGATGAAGAAGCAGGAAAACAAACGAAACTCATACAAACGTGCGGTTAAATGCTTCTTCTGTTCAAGTTATGGCCACTATAGTTCTAAATGTTTGGGTAGGCAAAGAATGAAGGCTAGCAATGCTGTGCTCATAGATATATCATCTGACGATGAGAGTGTAGTTTATTCTGAACTCGAAAATGCATTACCATTCAATGAGTGTGAGAGTGTGGCTGCAGTTACTGATATATTAGACTTTAATAAATGTGACACGTGTCACCAGTTTCATGCGGACGGGAAACTTAAATGTGGTCAGTTTGTACCATGTTCCAACGAAGATGCTAATGCAGCTTTAGCCTCCAGAGGCAATCTAAAGTTCCATGATGCACTGGTCAACGAACAACCATGCCAATGTTTACTTGATAGCGGCAGCACTTTACTTGGGGTAAGAAGAGACCTAGTTAAGCCAGAAGATTATACGGGTGAGTTTGTCAAATGCCGCACTTTCTCTGGAAACATTGAGAAATAAACGCTGGCAAAATTCCGCATAAACACCCCGTTCCTTTCCGGCACATTTACGTGCGCGATCCTGCAAAATCCCTTTACTGATCTGATTTTAGGTTGCTTGCCATCACTAAAACAATGTACTGATGAGGAAATATTAGCCTGGAAAGAAACAAACACAGCTAATGCTGTAACGAGGTCAGATACCCAAACACATTATACTGACCTACAAAATGAAATGTTACAGTTGTTAACACCCAGCGGTGCAAGTAACAATACTACTCGACAAGAGTTTATCGAGGCACAATGCACCGATCAAACTATGGCACCTTATTTTAAATTGTTAGGTGAGCGAGCGAAAGTTACTAAAAATGCATCTTGGTATTTTAAAATACATAACGGAATTCTCATGCGTTATTATACCACCAATAACCATGAAATTCAGCAGACGGTGTTACCATTAAAACACCGACAAAACGTGCTAAAGATTGCACATGATTCACCGTTTGCTGGACATTTGGCCTATGACAAAACGAGAGCCAGAATTTTGTCACACTTCTATTGGCCTAAGTTTTGTAACGATATTAAATTGTTCTGTCGGTCATGTACTATTTGTCAACATTTAGTGAGAAAGGGAAAGCATGCAACAGCCGAGGTTCAACGGTCCATATTGGCCTCTAGACCATTTGAAAGTGTAGTGGTAGATATTGTTGGACCCCTGAATCAGGTGTCGAACAAAGGAAACCGGTTTATACTAACCCTCGTGGATCTTTGTACAAGGTGGATCGAAGCGGTGCCACTCAAATGCATTACCTCCAAAGATGTGGCAAATGTAGTTTTACATCTATTTTGTCGATTTGGCTTTCCTCGAACCATTTTAAGCGACCGAGGAACCCAGTTTATTTCGGCTGCTATGCAAGCCCTAACAAAATTGCTAGGAATAGAACAGCATTTCTGTAGCCCGTATCACCCTGCCAGTAATGGGATTATAGAAAAAATTAACGGGGATCTAAAACACATGCTGGCGAAAGTAACAGCAGAGAACCCATCTGATTGGGACACTCTATTACCAGCAGTGCTATTTGCCCATCAAGAAATTCCGCACTCAAGTACGGGTTTCTCACCTTTCGAGTTAGTTTATGGGGCGAACCCTTGTGGACCCCTAACAATCTACCATCAGCTAATCACTAGCTCAGTAGAGAGGCCAACCTCATTAACACCTTATGAGATGGTAACAGAGACACGCGATACAATTATGAAGGCGTGTGTAATAGCCAAATCATCTTTGGAGAGAAAAGGCCAGATGTACCGCGACTATGCAAATAAGGGTGCCAAAACCCTACACCTTGAACCCAATCAAAAGGTGCTACTTTTACTACCAGATAAACGTAATTTGTTACTAACGTCATGGCAAGGGCCATTCAAAGTTGAACGAAAGATATCAGATGTCGATTATGAAATATCGATAAAGGGAAAATTAAAGATATTTCATATCAACATGCTGAAGCCTTATTTCTCACAACAAGAACTGATGACAGACGAACAGAGTGCACCTACACCAAGCAACCGAATGACAGACGTACACAACACAACTACACTAGGTAGGGCGACAGATGACGACGACATCGCAAACACACCTAGCCAGGAAACAGAACACACAGCTAGTACAACAACAGTACTTAATCAGACAGATGACGATGGAATAGAATTACCAGTCCCGAAAGTAGACACGACTGGGACAATTGATAGCATACGTTTAGAAACGAAACTTACAGACGAGCAACGACGACAAACGATAGAGTTAGTAACAGAGTACAGGGACATTTTTTCCAACATCCCAGGTAGGACAGACAGAATAGAACACTCCATTATTCTGGCTGATAACACCCTCTATCAAATGCCGACCTTATTCCATCCCATTAAGTTACAGGGAAAGTCTCGACAAGAAACTTTTAAATATTGAGTCGAGCGGAATAATTCAGAAATCACAGTCAGAATATTCTTCTCCTATTGTCCTGGTGAAGAAAAAGGACTCGACGATTCGCCTCTGCGTCGATTATCGCCGGTTAAACGTGACCAAAATCGATGCAGAGCCTATCCCATCATGTGACTGATCTTATTCTTGATATGTCAACATCACGTATATTTTCTAAACTGGACCTCACGAAAGGTTATTGGCAGGTCCCGATGAATTCATTGTCTATTCCTTTAAGAGCATTCTCAACACCTCTAGGTCTATATGAGTGGCGTTTTCTTCCTTTCGGTCTTCGTAATGCCCCAGCCACTTTTGTCCGACTCACTAGGGACTTTTTGCACGGAGTGACAAATACATCTACTTATACTGATGATATTTGCATCCATACAGCAGGACTGGACATCACACTTACAGAAACTGCGACATGTCTTCGATAGATTGCGATTATTCGGTCTTACAGTAAAACCCACCAAAGTGGAGTTGGGAATGGAAGAAATTGATTTCCTAGGCCATACAATCAGCAGAGGCCAACTCAAAACAGATGAGAAAATTGTGACCAAGATTCTCAATTTAACTATGCCTACGACCAAGAAACAGGTCCATAGTTTGCTTGGTCTGGTCAATTATTACCCAATGTGGCTGAAATCACCAGCGTTTTTTCTAATATTTTAAAAGCATCTGTAAAACTAAATGTTCAGGATGCAGAGTTAATTGATGCTTTATCAAAATTGAAACGTATGTTTAGCGTTCCACCCATTTTGCGTTTGCCTAATGTTAATCTTACGTATTTCCTTCGTACATACGCAAGTTCTATTTCCATTTCTGGCGTCCTAGGCCAAGTTTATGAAGGCATTTTTCATCCAATAATGTACGTAAGCCGTAAGATCACTCCTGCTGAAGGAAGATACTCAGCCTCTGAATTGGAAGCTTTAAGCGTGATCTATTGTGTCAGGAAACTTCATCGATTCCTAGCAGGGTACAGAGTTTGTTATTGAAACCGATAATTCGCCGCTTACTGTCATGCAGACTGGGGTTCATCGCAATAACAGGATCTACAGGTGGTCCTTGATACTGCAAAATTATGCCTTCACTATTAAACATTTGAAGGGAAGCATGAACTCTTTGACTGACACACTGAGCCAACCTTCTCACATTGAGATACCTGAAATACGAGAAGAGAGCGACCTTATATCACCAAAAACATTGACACTGTAATTATCTAGTGCCCTATGTGGTGATTGTGAACATTATAGTGCGTTACTATCGCCAGTCGCTTAAATCTGTGTAATATAAACTGTGTCAGTATCAGTGAAAAGAACAGGCACATTATTAGGTGTCTACACCACTTATACAACTGTTGAGTGGATCAAAGGTTAGATTCGAACCTACACCAATCAGTAGCATACCATTAGTATGAACATTACCCAGGATGAGAGCGTAAATCAGACTTTGTCTACTTGAACTGTATTTTCGAGGACATTCTACAGAGGACACTACTCTAACATCACACCTGGATGTAATTAATTAGGGTATTAGATAGAAATTATATGTGATATAATAACTCCATCCCTGGTCTTAACCGGTCTCGGGATCAAAGCGAGAAGCAACTGTTACGGGTTATAAGTCCTTGTCAGTTGGCGTAGACATGGGACGCCACGCGTTGCCTCTGACGGTGGGAGACACCTACAGGTGTCACTGATCAGCTACCGCCCGCCTCAAGCTGGGCAGCCCCCAGCCAATTGGGTGCTGATCCGCCACAGCCTGCCTGCTTCAATGGGTGCTTGGGGCTAGGACAAAATCTGAATCGCAGGCTGTAAAACCAATGCACCAGGTACTAATAAAAAGAATAGAAACCTCAAGCTACGGCTTGCAACCTGGAACGTGAGAACCATGTGTCCAGGATTTTCCACTGACTTGACAAATATTGACGATGTGAGAAAAACGGCTGTGATTGATGCTGAACTTGATCGTCTTAACATTGATATTGCTGGCCTGCAGGAGACTCGCCTCGCTCAGGAAGGGTCACTCAGGGAAAACAATTACACCTTTTTTTGGAAGGGAAGAGGGCAGGCAGAAAAAAGGCAACATGGTGTGGGCTTTGCAGTGAAGAATTCGCTACTGGGAATGATTGATATCCCAGCTGTAGGTAATGAAAGATTATTATCACTGCGCTTGGCAACCTCCTGTGGATTTGCCACCATTCTCACTGCATATGCACCAACACTTCTTCTGATGATGTGAAGGATACGTTCTATGAGCAGCTAGACTCTGCGATCAAGGCAGTTCCAAAATCCGACTACATTTATATGCTCGGTGATTTCAATGCTCGTGTGGGCAAGGACTCGAGTTCATGGCCAGTGTGCCTTGGAAAATACAACATCGGTCGCATGAATGATAATGGGCAAAGGCTGCTGGAGCATTGCACTAGAAATGACCTATGTATTACAAACTCCTTTTTTAAAACAAAAGAGATGCATAAGGTCACATGGAAACATCCAAGATCCGGCCATTGGCATCAGCTGGACTTCATTATCACACAGAGACAACATCTGAACCATACATCATTAACTCGAAGTTACCACAGTGCTGACTGTGATACAGATCATTCTTTGGTTGTTGCAAGGGTTAGACTGAGACCAAAGAGAATCTACACAGCTAAACACAAGTCTAGCCCCAGGATTAATATTACTAACACTCACGATCCTGGAAAGTACTTTGAATTTCAACAGCAACTTGAAGACGCTTTCAATGATACATCAGAAAATTGTATAGTAAATGATAAATGGAGTAAACTTAAGGAAACTATTTATAAAACAGCGGTAGGGGTTTACGGCACTGTGGATCATACGAGGCAGGACTGGTCTGCGGCAAACATCCAGATACTGCAGCCCTTGATTGATAAAAAGAAGATGGCTCTCTTAAGAAACAAGGAAAGACCAACACATAACACTCTGAGTGAGCTGAAGCAAGCAAGGAAGGATGTACAAAAGGCTGCCAGGCAGTGTGCGAATGACTATTGGATCAAGTTATGTGAGTCCATTCAAATCGCAAGTGATAAGGGAAACATCAGAAGCATGTATGAAGGGATAAAGAAAGCCTGTGGTTCAATGATCAAAAGAAGTGCACCGCTGAAAACCTTGACTGGAGAAATCATCACTGATAAGAAACAGCAGATGGATAGATGGGTCGAGCACTATTTAGAGCTTTACTCAAGTGAGACCAAGCTAGCGGATGATGCCCTCAACGCCATAGAGGCCCTGCCAACTCTTGACCACCTGGACACACTTCCCACCATAACAGAAGTTAAGTGTGCTATAAATGAGCTTGCATCTGGCAAGGCTCCAGGTAAGGATGGGATTCCAAGAGGTGATCAGGAGTGGGCAAGACACACTCGCTCTACAGATCCACCAGCTAATAGAGCTATGCTGGCGAGAAGGACAAGTCCCACAGGATTTCAAAGATTCAAACATCATAACGCTGTACAAGAACAAGGGAGATCGGAGCGACTGTAACAACTATAGGGGTATCTCACTTCTGTGTATTGTTGGGAAAGTATTTGCCAGAATTGTCCTGCACAGACTTCAAGTCCTGGGAGATCAAGTCTACCCCGAATCACAGTGTGGCTTCCGTCAGAACCGGTCTACCATTGATATGATATTCTCATTGCGACAGATGCAAGAAAAATGCCGGGAACAAAATCAGCCACTGTTTATTGCCTTCATCGACCTCACAAAGGCATTCGATTTGGTCAGTCGTGAGGGTCTGTTCAAAGCACTAAAGAAGATTGGCTGCCCACCAACTCTTCTGTCCATTGTGGAATCGTTCCACACAGGCATGAAGGGTATAATCAAGTTTGATCGCTCAACTTCAGAAGAGTTTGAAATCAAGAGTGGAGTTAAGCAAGGCTGTGTGCTAGCCCCCACCCTCTTTGGGATATACTTTTCACTTCTACTGAAATATGCCTTTCGTGATCAGGATGATGGTATATACATTCACTCACGCTCAGATGGTGGCCTCTATAATGCTCAGAGATTGAAGGCCAAGACAAAAATTAGCAGGGTACTAATAAGAGAGTTGCTTTTTGCAGATGATGCTGCGATTACGACCCACTCTGAGGAAGAATTACAACATCTACTATCTGCATTCTCCAATGCTTGTTCTGAATTTGGTTTAACAATTAACAAAAAGAAGACACAGATTATGTCACAAGGTGCACATGGTGTACCATCAATCTTTATTGACGACGCCGAACTGGAGATAGTAGACCATTTTACATATCTAGGATCCGAGGTAAATAGCAAATTATCCCTCGATCAGGAAATCAACATCAGGATTGGCAAGGCAGCAACAACAATGAACATGTTAGCAAAAAGAGTCTGGGAGAACAGGAAGCTTACTGCCAAAACAAAAGTCCTCGTCTACCAAGCCTGTGTCCTTAGTACTCTTCTTTATGGCAGTGAAACCTGGACAACTTACTCACGCCAAGAGAAACGTTTAAACAGCTTTCATATTCGGTGTCTGCGAAGAATACTTGGTATTAAGTGGCAAGACAAAATCACAAATACTGAAGTATTGGAAAGATCAGGTTGTGTGACGGTGTATTCCATGCTCAGTCTTCGTAGACTTAGATGGATAGGACACGTTAGGAGGATGGATGATGGTAGAATACCAAAGGACATCTTTTTTGGTGAATTACAGACGGGTAGGAGATCTCAGGGTCGGCCTCTACTACGATACAAAGATGTGTGTAAGCGGGACATGATTGATACAGGCATTGATAATGCACATTGGGAGCACGTCGCCGCTGAACGTGTTGCATGGAGGGCAACTATCAGAAACGGAATAAAGACAAAGGAGAAAATGATTGCAGATAAAGCACACACAGAGCGTGAGAGACGTAAGATGATGCAAAATGGTGGAAGTGACCATGTTTTCACATGCACCTACTGTGGGCAAACATTTGCAGCAAGAATTGGCCTTACCAGCCACACTCGCCACTGCCATGGATCATAGTTATTAAGCCTTTTTAAAGCACAATGTACCAAACTATCGTCTGTCAAGACGGAAAGGTGCCAATGTATGTTTTTATAAATAGTTGCGTATAACTTCACATTTTTGTAGTAATATTGGAATTATGAATGTAGATTTACCATATAACCTTATTTAGGACATTTCAGTGCTATAATTCACCTACATTTAGTTAAGAACTAATTTAATTTAACACCTACATCATAATACCTTAGTTTATCACCATTTAAACATATTTAGTTAGATATTTAGTTAATTAAAACATCACTTACAAATTAACCTGATCATTTAGTAATTTATATCATTTCATGTATTAAAAACACTTTAAGGTAACTAACCCATTTTTCCCAAATTTAATTAGTTAAATTATTTCCCTTAGATTAATTTAGAACAGTACACCAAATTACAATAGATTAGTTAGATCAGTCATTACTATAGGATTGGTAGCGAGCAATCCATTCTACCATGTATATTTTTGTATAGATATGACAAGTGCAGAAAGACAGCACAGTCATGTGGCTTGAATACCCATTTAAATTCAGCCAACCATTTAATGTACATATTTATTGTTCATCCATGCATTATTTCTTGAACCATATTCTAATGACGAACCAATATTTTAAAACCACTTTTGAATGAAAGGTGAACGAAAGATGTGTGAATGGTAGAGAGAGAGAATGAATTAAATCAGGAGAGTGAGAGAGATGGTGCGGTAATTTTTTTCACCGCACAACACGACTTGTTGTAACTTGTCTGTGTCAATCTGTGTAATCAATGTAGTTGTCGACATTTTTTATATAAATGTGCAGTTGCCATACTTTAGTGATAGACATAGAAAACATATTTTGAGCATCTTAAAATGGGACTGTAGACATAAATTAGCATAACACACTCATTTGTGGCTACAATAAACCGCTTTATGGCGCTCGAAATAATACATACACGTAAATTAGAAACGCATACACATGTTAGTAAGTTAAATACACTTTAGTTTAATAGGAAACACACAGCCAACCAGGAAAACAAACATATAAACTTGCATACATCATTACTTTCAAAAAACGATAACTACTCCAACAGGGGACACAATAACATCTCTAAAGCCTTAGTGCAACACTTCAATATTTCTTCACAAGCGGAAGCGAAAAAGGTGAAGAGTGGCACATAAAACATGTATACGAGTTGGGGCAATTATTATATGGGAGCATGAACATTTAGTGTCCATGTTTTGCACTCGTAAAAGAGGCAAGTTGTATGGGATTGTTAATTTTGGACAATCGGAGGACAGGTCTTATGGCATTGGATCCGGATCACACAATTCCCAGAAATATAATGACAGTTTATAGCCAACTGTACTATTGTGGTGAGCTACTCAATTAGCCAAGTGAAGTGATACAACAGTGTGACGAAGGAAAGGAGAGATCTTGTCCTATCCCCAGAAGAGAAGTAGAGAACTTACGAAGTCTTTGACAAAATTGGACAGCCAATTTTTGTGAGATTACAACTTGTGTTACCCCCACAACTTAAAAGTTTGTAACACAACAAGGGAGGAAGGAGAGCCTGTCAAAGACTTAGGAGAGAGATCAAAGCTAAGGAGAGCTAAATAGAGCTTAGGAAAAGGGCAAGTAACATAACAGTTTAGGAGACCAGACAGAAGAGACACAAACGCTATAAATAGCTATAACGGGACACACTCGTGTCAACAAGGAGGGCAACAAGTGTACGTGAGCTGGGGTTGCCCAAGAGACTGGGAAACCCGCAGCACGAGAAGTAACCAAAGAATTATGGTTACTACAACCAAGTGACCAGCGTGCTGGGACTCCAAGCACGGAAACCATTGGATGCACGCTGAGCTAATTGCTCGTGGCTGAACACGCCACAGACAGCGGGTTCAGACAGAAACTCGACGGCGTAGGGAACAGACTGTATATCCGCTGTGGATACTTTGTTGTTGTTAAGGACAGTATAATAGTTAGGACTTCAGCTTAGCTTCAGTAGTTATATTATTAATATCATCTCCTCATTCCATCTTCATAACATACTATGATGTTTAATACCAATGTGGTATTCCGCTCGTGGAGCTCATGTACGATCAGCTCCGAATAAAATGTATCCTTTTGCAAACAATACGAGTTGTCACTTTCGTGTGGTGCAAAAGTAGGGAATCCTTGTATGCCTGTCGCAAGTGAGTTGCTGACAGTTCTGTGGTACACGGGAAAGAGACGGCTAGACAGAGTCAGTCTAGCCAGGGTTCTCAGTAGAGATAGGACGTGAAATGTGTCGAGAGAAAAGGCGAGATGAATGCAACAGTGTTCTTGCATTTGAACAACGCAGTAGCCTGAGGCGAAAGTGTTAGACACAAGCCGGATGGTCAGTTGAGTGGTGATTGCAAGTCAGTGTCGGCCCGCCAAGTTGCCGGCGATTCAGAATGCACCATGCCGATGTCAAGGGCAAGTGATTGTTAAGTTGACCATCTTCCTAGTATAGCCAGTGTATGATAGCAGTGATCTAGACTGATGTACAATCATTTAAGTGTTAATGTACAACCATAGAAGTGTTAATTACGATCGCACTATGGATGTTATGTGCGGCGATTCTTGTACAGAATAAATACTGAATAAACACTGGAGAGTGGAAGGACAGGGAGTTGTTCACTGTTTTCATACGAGGAATGTTTCTGTTTAAATCTGTCACTGTGGCTGAACCAACGAGCCAATAAACAGCAACATGGCAACTATAGACATGACAATGATGACATATACTCATATTAAATCATTTAAATGTAAAATAATTACATTTACATTAGAATAAGTAATTAAGTAATATTAAGTTCCATAAGTTCAAGATGAAACATAATACATAAGCACATAATGCTAATTTAGTAATTTTAATTTTAGTTTTCAGTTTCAAGTTTTCACATTGTTTTCAGTTGGCAAATTGGCAGCTCAGTTACAACTCACAACAATAGTACATTGAACAGATTGAATTTATTGAAATACATACATTCAGTAATTTCAGTATTTCAGTCAGTCAGTCTTCATTATGGCTGTGAAGTTGAACTCTCAGAGTCAAGAAGGGACGAGTTGTATTTCAGGAAAATCAATGTCTCCGCATTTTGTGGTAAAAGGCTACTACGGTAGTCAGTGATAATGTCTCCTGCAGTACTGAACAGCCTTTCAGATGGCACACTTGTAGGTGGTGGTGCAAGAAATGCCTGCGCCAGTCTAGCCATACTTGGAAATCTTTGCTTATTGGCATGCCACCATGAAACTGGATCTGACTGTCGAGTTTGAAGTGGCTCTGACAGGTACTGTGTCACCTCAGTGTTAATGCTGTTGACTTCGGCACTTGCAGAACGATCTATGGTGGGATTTTCCTCGACAGTTGTGTCAAAACAGCTCCATAGGCTGGACTTGTACTGTGTGGGAGTGCTTACAGAAGTCAAAACACTACTACTACTACTACTACTACTACTACTACTACTACTACTACTACTACTACTACTACTACTAGCTGATGGATCCTGTGGACTGACTGTGTTTGCTGAATCAATAATGGAGTTAGCTGCTAACAGCAGATGGGCTCGTGCATCACTTCTACCACGTTCGGAGAAGAAGCACAGCTTGAATTGAGGATCCAGTAGTGTGGCACAGGTGTAAATACTGTTGGATTCAATGTCCACAAATCTGCTGCTAACAGCTTCAAGCAGGGCTGCTTTCATAGTTTTGATCCCAGCATCACTACCTTCTTTCTGGAGGAAAGCCATGAGTGTTTTCACTAATTGGATCACAACTGATATTGATGCCTGAGCTGCACTTATTTCACGTGTGATTTCTTCAAATGGTGCCAAAGTAGCTACCACATTCTCCGTGACTGCCCACTGCTATGCCGTTAGCCCAGTTACCGAATCAATTTCAACACAGTACAGGCTGATGCTGCGCCGTTGTTCTAACAGACATCGTAGCATATAGAACGTTGAGTTCCATCGTGTTGTCACGTCCTGGATAAGCTGATGTTGTGGTAGGTTTAATTCATTTTGAAGTTCATGCAAACGACTGGTTGCTGAAGAAGAGTGTTTGAAATGTCCTACCAATTTTCTTCCAGTACTGATGATGCCAGAAGACCATCATGCACACACAGCTGCAGTGTGTGTGCAAAACATCCAACACTTGAATAGCTGCCATCACGAAAGCATTTGGCAATGCTGAATGCATTGTCTCTCACAACAACATGGCACTTCTCACGTGCAATTGACCACTCATCCAGCATCATTTCAAAATGTGCAAGCAAGTTTGTGGCCGTGTGATGTTCATCAAATGCAGTACAATGGAAGACTACACTGCGGTGAACGAAAGAGTCTGTTAACCAATGGCCAGTGAGGCCCATAAATGACTGAGTGGTGTGTTCAGCTGTCCACGTATCTGTTGTGAATGATATGCAATCAGTGTCAGATATCATTGCTGCAATTTTTACCTTCAGACGTTTACACGTGTCAGGAATGACATGTTCAGCAAAGTACTTTCTTGAAGGCAATTCATACCTTTTTTCCATTGTATGCATCAACTCTCTGAAACCTGGTCGTTCCACTACTTGAAAAGGCTCCATATCTATGGCTATCATTCGGGCTACGGCAGCATGAATGCGTTTAGCATTGGGACTGTTGATGTCCCAAATTTTGGCCCGGTCCCATGCCTGCACAATTGACTGCTGGGTACTGCTGCTTGCTTTGTGCAAACACGGTCCCAGATTCATCATAGATGTGGTCGCCAATACACTGGCCTCCAGTGATGCTTTCTTTTCCATCATTTCGTCATAGCTTTTCCTGTGCATCGATCGCAGATGGGTCTGCATTGATGATGTTGAGAAGTCATGGGGCGATCTGATCGTCAACGCGATAACTGTTTGTCACACAACTTACATATTACCTTCGCTGAATCATCGTCTTTAACCTTGAAGTAATCCCAAACGGCGCTGTATGACTTATATTTTGATGCCATTTTATTTTATGGGCAAGACCAAAGAAATTTAAGAAAACAAGAAATATTCAAGTCCCACAAACTCATGAAGTAATGCACCATTAAAATTCAAAATGAGTGTTTTTTTTCTTAAAATCCTTATTTACATCAGCGAGAAATAGTAAACCGGAAGGGCTACTGTGCTATTGCCTAAAATTTGGCTTGGCCTCATGAAACATGTACAGAAAATTCACGTGACTAGGCAACACAAATCCGGCCTATATCTGGCAAAATTGGACCGGTGCTGGAGCCGAAGCCGGAGCCGGATTTGTAAAAATGGCCGGATTCCGGATTTGCCGGAACCGAAATCCGGTACACCCCTACAACACACCACCTGTATTACTCTACATCATCTGCAACAATCACAACACACCACCTGTATTACTTTACACCAGCTGCAACAATCACAACGCACCACCTGTATTACATTACATCAGCTGCAACAATCACAACACACCACCTGTATTACACTACATCAGCTGCAACAATCACAACACACCACCTGTATTACTCTACATCAGCTGCAACAATCACAACACACCGCCTGTATTACACTACATTAGCTGCAACAATCACAACACACCACCTGTATTACACTACATTAGCTGCAACAATCACAACACACTACCTGTATTACATTACATCAGCTGCAACAATCACAACACACTACCTGTATTACATTACATCAGCTGCAACAATCACAACACATTACCTGTATTACACCAGCTGTATTACATCAGCTGCAACAATCACAACACACTACCTGTATTACATTACATTAGCTGCAACAATCACAACACACTACCTGTATTACATTACATCAGCTGCAACAATCACACCACACTACCTGTATTACACTACATTAGCTGCAACAATCACAACACACTACCTGTATTACATTACTTCAGCTGCAACAATCACAACACACCACCTGTATTACACCAGCTGTATTACATTACATTAGCTGCAACAATCACAATACACCACCTGTATTACATTACATCAGCTGCAACAATCACAACACACCACCTGTATTACACTACATCAGCTGCAACAATCACAACACACTACCTGTATTACACTACATCAGCTGCAACAATTACAACACACTACCTGTATTACATTACATCAGCTGCAACAATCACAACACACTACCTGTATTACACTACATTAGCTGCAACAATCACAACACACTACCTGTATTACATTACATCAGCTGCAACAATCACAACACACCACCTGTTTACACCAGCTGTATTACATTACATCAGCTGCAACAATCACAACACACTACCTGTATTACATTACATTAGCTGCAACAATCACAACACACTACCTGTATTACATTACATCAGCTGCAACAATCACAACACACTACCTGTATTACATTACATCAGCTGCAACAATCACAACACACCACCTGTATTACATTACATCAGCTGCAGCAATCACAACACACCACCTGTATTACACTACATTAGCTGCAACAATCACAACACACCACCTGTATTACATTACACCAGCTGCAACAATCACAACACACCACCTGTATTACACTACATCAGCTGCAACAATCACAACACACCACCTGTATTACATTACATCAGCTGCAACAATCACAACACACTACCTGTATTACATTACATCAGCTGCAACAATCACAACACACTACCTGTATTACACTACATTAGCTGCAACAATCACAACACACTACCTGTATTACATTACATCAGCTGCAACAATCACAACACACCACCTGTATTACACTACACCAGCTGCAACAATCACAACGCACTACCTGTATTACACTACATTAGCTGCAACAATCACAACACACTACCTGTATTACATTACATCAGCTGCAACAATCACAACACACCACCTGTATTACACCACCTGTATTACATTACATCAGCTGCAACAATCACAACACACTACCTGTATTACATTACATCAGCTGCAACAATTACAACACACCACCTGTATTACACTACATTAGCTGCAACAATCACAACACACTACCTGTATTACACTACATTAGCTGCAACAATCACAATGCACCACCTGTATTACACTACATCAGCTGCAACAATCACAACACACCACCTGTATTACATTACATCAGCTGCAACAATCACAACACACCGCCTGTATTACATTACATTAGCTGCAACAATCACAACACACTACCTGTATTACATTACATCAGCTGCAACAATCACAACACACCACCTGTATTACACCAGCTGTATTACATTACATCAGCTGCAACAATCACAACACACCACCTGTATTACACTACATCAGCTGCAACAATCACAATGCACCACCTGTATTACACTACATCAGCTGCAACAATCACAATGCACCACCTGTATTACTCTACATCAGCTGCAACAATCACAACACACCACCTGTATTACACTACATTAGCTGCAACAATCACAACACACCACCTGTATTACACTACATCAGCTGCAACAATCACAACACACCACCTGTATTACACTACATCAGCTGCAACAATCACAACACACCACCTGTATTACTCTACACCAGCTGCAACAATCACAACACACCACCTGTATTACACTACATCAGCTGCAACAATCACAACACACCACCTGTATTACACTACATCAGCTGCAACAATCACAATGCACCACCTGTATTACTCTACATCAGCTGCAACAATCACAACACACCACCTGTATTACACTACATCAGCTGCAACAATCACAACACACCACCTGTATTACTCTACATCAGCTGCAACAATCACAACACACCACCTGTATTACACTACATTAGCTGCAACAATCACAACACACCACCTGTATTACACTACATCAGCTGCAACAATCACAACACACCACCTGTATTACACTACATCAGCTGCAACAATCACAACACACCACCTGTATTACTCTACATCAGCTGCAACAATCACAACACACCACCTGTATTACACTACATTAGCTGCAACAATCACAACACACCACCTGTATTACACTACATCAGCTGCAACAATCACAACACACCACCTGTATTACACTACATCAGCTGCAACAATCACAACACACCACCTGTATTACACTACATCAGCTGCAACAATCACAATGCACCACCTGTATTACTCTACATCAGCTGCAACAATCACAACACACCACCTGTATTACACTACATCAGCTGCAACAATCACAACACACCACCTGTATTACTCTACATTAGCTGCAACAATCACAACACACCACCTGTATTACACTACATCAGCTGCAACAATCACAACACACCACCTGTATTACACTACATTAGCTGCAACAATCACAACACACCACCTGTATTACACTACATCAGCTGCAACAATCACAACATTTAATCATCTTTTTCCTAATCTATGACTGACAGCCTGAGTCTATCCTTTAGTCAAGTGGTTCTCAACCTTTTTTGGCCCGTTCCCCATATTTTCAGAACATCATTTCCCCCTCCCCCCTTTTTCATATTTCATACCTAAAAAATCCCCCCCCCCCTTGCCCCTACACAGTATATGTAATAATGGAAGCACATACCAAAACAAGTCTAGACGTCCACATAAAACGTGATTTGTGGGTCTACTTACTTTATCAAATGAATTTTATAAGGATGAGAGATACATAACTGTAAAGTATGAAGGGAAAAACAATATCAAGTAATCGGTTCTTGTATTAAAGCGATCTTGAAATAACCAAACTATGGCCCGCGGGCCGGATCCAGCCTGTGACGTCAGTTTGCCAGGTCCGCTGACGGTACTTGAATTTGCTTGATAAAACGTATGGACCATGAGACATGATAAAATGTAAATATTATCTTTAAAATACTAGGAGATCTTCACACGTGAGGAGACCTCCTGGCTGCTATGCGCCTTAAATTTACTATTTTCAATTATTGCATCTAGATTTTCTTGTTTATTGTAATGTTTGCTTATTTCACGCCATCCCAAGTCCTTCCTCGGCTCGTGGTAGCTCAGCCTATGCTGACGTAACCATGGTAACACACATAAACATGCATCTTTCCCGCCCCCAGATGCGTCCGGCTGTCAACACAAGTCCGACGCTCCAGAAATATTTACTTCTTTTTGCCTGTCATCCATTTTATAGGTATGTAACAATGATTTGTTTGGAGCTATCAACCTTTCGGCAAGTTCAATTGTCCAGAGAACAGAAGAACTTGGAGAGTGAAAGCTAGGAATTTGTTGTGGTATTCTCTGGCGCTGGATGAGTCTGCTGATCTCTCGAGTACATCACAATTTCTCATGTTCATTTGTGGTGTCAATTTGAACTTTCAGATAACGGAAGAGTTGGCATTCATTTGTAGTAATTGTAGCATGCATGGAACAACAACTGGAAAAGACATCTTCGTGCAAGTGCAAAACATTTTGCAAGACTATATATCTTCAGTGGAATCAGCTTTGAGATGTTACAGTTGATGGAGGAAGAAACATGGCTGGAGTGAGGAAGGGTCTGGTGGGGCAGATCAGGACTCAGTCGGAAGATTTGCAAATTCAGGGCGCTCTGTTCATACACTGCATCATACATCAGCAAGCACTCTGTAGACATGCACTCAGTCACCGTCCAGTTCCAGGCTTTTCTTGAAGAAATTGATTCTGAATTCTGTGACTTGCCTTATCATACATCAGTGAGGTGGCTCAGCTGCGGTAAAGTCCTGTTTCTTTTTTACAAGCTCCGAAACAAAATAGATGTTTTCCACACTGAAAAAAGATCAGAGTTGATCCACAGCTGTCAGATCTTTCCTGGCTGTCAAAGTTGTAATTTTTGGTCAACATCACATCCCACAAGAATGAACTGAACTGAAACGTTAGGGAAAGGATAACCTCGTCTGTGATCTCTACAGAATCAAAGGATTTTGGAGAAAGCTGTCATTGTTTGAAGCACAACTGGAAGGAGAAAACGTTTCTCATTTCCACTGTTTCAAAGAGTTTTGCGCTACAATCGCTGAAGATGTATTTTTGGAGAGATTTTCAGATCCTGACAGAACTGAAAGTGACATTCTTCTGTTCCAGAATCTGTTTGATTGTAACCTCAATGATGTGCCAGTTGAACTACAGTTGGAGCTCACTGATTTGCAAGCAAATGACATGTTGAAAAAGAAGCACAGAGAAGGAAAACTTGTTGAATTTCACTGCTGCTTACCTGATGCTGAGTTTCCGAAACTGAAGAAATTTTCCACTGGTATAGCATCAGTGTTTGAAACAACTTATGTCTGTGAGCAAACATTTTCAAACATGAAGTATGTGAAGTCAACCCATCGAACGAGATTGACTGATGAACATTTGAAAGCAATTCTCTTGATCGGATGCAGCATTTCCAAACCAAGCATTGATGATATCTTGAAAGCCAAATGTTAGTTTCACAAATCTCACTAACCTTTTTTTGCTGCTTAGTTTATGAGATTCGGATATGTATGTGCACACTAGGTCTGACGTAATTATCTTTTCGCTAATTTGGCCTTCTTTGAATACTTTTTTAGTAAATAAATATGTTGGTTGTCTTTGTTTTTTGTGTATTCCACGCCACTCACCCATGATTAACATGGAATGCTAAACTTAGTTTTTTTGTCTTTTTCCCCAGAGCTTTCGTTGTGGCTTGCAAGTGTTGTACAGAATGATTATGCAGCCTGTGCTCGTCATTTTGTCAGTTATCCGGCCCACTGTAAAATGTTTGGTAATCCTTGATCTAGTCTATCACTGACAACATCAGCCTATCATATCACTGACAGAACAAGTCTATCATTGACAGAATAAGTCTATCATCTAGTCTATCGCTGACAGCCTCAGTCTATCCTCTGGTCCATGACTCAGGAAGACAGTATGTCCCCTAGCTAAAGGAAACAAGTCCAACCAGTGTCAGACAGCACATGGGATGCATGCATGCAAGTATAGGGGCACGAAGCATACCATGGGCTGTGACTTGACCACAGTGCAAGCATGAGTTCACTGGCTGGAAGACAGACAGAGTCAGAGGTAGACAGACACAGTGGTAGAGAGACAGTGGTAAAGAGACACACAAAGAGAGAAAGAAAGAGAGGCAAATTACAGAGACACAGAAAGGTAGACAGAGACAGACTTAACAAATGCATAATGTAAGACCAAAATAGTGATCAAACGAGAATACAAAAAGTGAACAACATAGAACATGCTGTGGCATGACTGTTGTCTAAAGAAGCAGTGAAAGCACTAAGAGTGGGAGAGGCACAAGTTCTTGAATAATTTAAAACCACAAAACAAAGCCAACATGAAGGTGATCCAGTGTACACACCCACAAAGTTGCAGTGTGAATAACATTAGGGGAACTGTGGTTAAGTTGTGGAAACGTAAACAATATAGAATCACAGTCATGCAGCTTTACAGAACACAGTTATGGAAAATATAGGATGTGGTGGAGACTAGTCTTCATCAGCAAACACATGCTAAGTGTTAGGGTGGGAGTGTGTGTGTACAGGGACAGGGGTGCTAACGTGGGAGTGTGTGTGTACAGCGACAGGGGTGCTAAGGTGGGAGTGTGTGTGTACAGGGACAAGGGGTGCTAACGTGGGAGTGTGTGTGTGTGTACAGGGACAGGGGTGCTAACGTGGGAGTGTGTGTGTACAGGGACAGGGGTGCTAACGTGGGAGTGTGTGTGTACAGGGACAGGGGTGCTAAAGTGGGAGTGTGTGTGTACAGGGACAGGGGTGCTAATGTGGGAGTGTGTGTGTGTACAGGGACAGGGGTGCTAACGTGGGAGTGTGTGTGTACAGGGACAAGGGGTGCTAACGTGGGAGTGTGTGTGTACAGGGACAGGGGTGCTAACGTGGGAGTGTGTGTGTACAGGGACAGGGGTGCTAACGTGGGAGTGTGTGTGTACAGGGACAGGGGTGCTAACGTGGGAGTGTGTGTGTACAGGGACAGGGGTGCTAACGTGGGAGTGTGTGTGTACAGGGACAGGGGTGCTAACGTGGGAGTGTGTGTGTACAGGGACAGGGGTGCTAACGTGGGAGTGTGTGTGTACAGGGACAGGGGTGCTAACGTGTTAGTGTGTGTGTACAGGGACAGGGGTGCTAAGGTGGGAGTGTGTGTGTACAGGGACAGGGGTGCTAAGGTGGGAGTGTGTGTGTACAGGGACAGGCGTGCTAACGTGGGAGTGTGTGTGTACAGGGACAGGGGTGCTAACGTGGGAGTGTGTGTGTACAGGGACAGGGGTGCTAACGTGTTAGTGTGTGTGTACAGGGACAGGGGTGCTAAGGTGGGAGTGTGTGTGTACAGGGACAGGGGTGCTAACATGGGAGTGTGTGTGTACAGGGACAGGGGTGCTAACGTGGGAGTGTGTGTGTACAGGGACAGGGGTGCTAACGTGGGAGTGTGTGTGTACAGGGACAGGGGTGCTAACGTGGGAGTGTGTGTGTACAGGGACAGGGGTGCTAACGTGGGAGTGTGTGTGTACAGCGACAGGGGTGCTAACGTGGGAGTCTATGTGTACAGCGACAGGGGTGCTAACGTGTTAGTCTATGTGTACAGGAACAAGGGTGCTAAGGTGGGAGTCTATGTGTACAGAGACAGGGGTGCTAAGGTGGGAGTATGTGTGTACAGGAACAGGGGTGCTAACGTGGGAGTCTATGTGTACAGGAACAAGGGTGCTAACATGAGAGTCTATGTGTACAGGAACAAGGGTGCTAAGGTGGGAGTCTATGTGTACAGGAACAGGGGTGCTAAGGTGGGAGTCTATGTGTACAGGAACAGGGGTGCTAAGGTGGGAGTGTGTGTGTACAGGGACAGGGGTGCTAAGGTGGGAGTCTATGTGTTCAGGAACAGGGGTGCTAAGGTGGGAGTCTATGTGTACAGGGACAGGGGTGCTAACGTGGGAGTCTATGTGTACAGGGACAGGGGTGCTAACGTGGGAGTCTATGTGTACAGGAACAGGGGTGCTAAGGTGGGAGTCTATGTGTACAGGAACAGGGGTGCTAAGGTGGGAGTCTATGTGTACAGGAACAAGGGTGCTAAGGTGGGAGTCTATGTGTACAGGAACAGGGGTGCTAAGGTGGGAGTCTATGTGTACAGGGACAGGGGTGCTAACGTGGGAGTGTGTGTGTACAGGGACAGGGGTGCTAAGGTGGGAGTGTGTGTGTACAGGAACAAGGGGTGCTAAGGTGGCAGTCTATGTGTACAGGGACAAGGGTGCTAACGTGGGAGTGTGTGTGTACAGGAACAGGGGTGCTAAGGTGGGAGTCTATGTGTACAGGGACAGGGGTGCTAACGTGGGAGTGTGTGTGTACAGGAACAGGGGTGCTAACGTGGGAGTGTGTTTGTACAGGAACAGGGGTGCTAACGTGGGAGTGTGTGTGTACAGGAACAGGGGTGCTAACGTGGGAGTGTGTGTGTACAGGAATAGGGGTGCTAAGGTGGGAGTCTATGTGTACAGGGACAGGGGTGCTAACGTGGGAGTCTATGTGTACAGGAACAAGGGTGCTAACGTGGCAGTCTATGTGTACAGGGACAGGGGTGCTAAGGTGGGAGTCTATGTGTACAGGAACAGGGGTGCTAACGTGGGAGTGTGTGTGTACAGGGACAGGGGTGCTAAGGTGGGAGTCTATGTGTACAGGAATAGGGGTGCTAAGGTGGGAGTCTATGTGTACAGGGACAAGGGGTGCTAACGTGGGAGTCTATGTGTACAGGGACAAGGGTGCTAACGTGGGAGTCTATGTGTACAGGGACAAGGGTGCTAACGTGGGAGTGTGTGTGTACAGGGACAAGGGTGCTAAGGTGGGAGTCTATGTGTACAGGGACAGGGGTGCTAAGGTGGGAGTCTATGTGTACAGGAATAGGGGTGCTAAGGTGGGAGTCTATGTGTACAGGGACAGGGGTGCTAAGGTGGGAGTCTATGTGTACAGGAACAGGGGTGCTAACATGGGAGTGTGTGTGTACAGGAACAGGGGTGCTAAGGTGGGAGTGTGTGTGTACAGGAACAGGGGTGCTAACGTGGGAGTCTGTGTGTACAGGAACAGGGGTGCTAACGTGGGAGTCTATGTGTATAGGGACAGGGGTGCTACCATGGGAGTGTGTGTGTACAGGAACAGGGGTGCTAACGTGGGAGTGTGTGTGTACAGGAACAGGGGTGCTAAGGTGGGAGTGTGTGTGTACAGGAACAGGGGTGCTAAGGTGGGAGTCTATGTGTACAGGGACAGGGGTGCTAACATGGGAGTGTGTGTGTACAGGAACAGGGGTGCTAACTTGGGAGTGTGTGTGTACAGGAATAGGGGTGCTAAGGTGGGAGTGTGTGCGTACAGGAACAGGGGTGCTAAGGTGGGAGTCTATGTGTACAGGGACAGGGGTGCTAACATGGGAGTGTGTGTGTACAGGAACAGGGGTGCTAACGTGGGAGTGTGTGTGTACAGGAACAGGGGTGCTAACGTGGGAGTCTATGTGTACAGGAACAGGGGTGCTAACATGGGAGTCTGTGTACAGGAACAGGGGTGCTAACATGGGAGTGTGTGTGTACAGGGACAGGGGTGCTAAGGTGGGAGTCTATGTGTACAGGGACAGGGGTGCTAACGTGGGAGTGTGTGTGTACAGGGACAGGGGTGCTAACATGGGCGTGTGTATGTACAGGAACAGGGGTGCTAACATGGGAGTGTGTGTGTACAGGGACAGGGGTGCTAATATGGGAGTGTGTATGTACAGGAACAGGGGTGCTAACATGGGAGTGTGTATGTACAGGAACAGGGGTGCTAACATGGGAGTGTGTGTGTACAGGGACAGGGGTGCTAACGTGGGAGTGTGTATGTACAGGAACAGGGGTGCTAATATGGGAGTGTGTATGTACAGGAACAGGGGTGCTAACATGGGAGTGTGTGTACAGGAACAGGGGTGCTAACATGGGAGTGTGTGTGCACAGGAACAGGGGTGCTAAGGTGGGAGTCTATGTGTACAGGAACAGGGGTGCTAACATGGGAGTGTGTGTGTACAGGAACAGGGGTAGAGGAGCTAACGTGGGAAGGTGTGTGTGTACAGGAACAGGGGTAGAGCTGCTAATGTGGGAGTGTGTGTGTACAGGAACAGGGGTAGAGGTGCTAACATGGGAGTGTGTGTGTACAGGAACAGGGGTAGAGGTGCTAACATGGGAGTGTGTGTGTACAGGAACAGTGGTAGAGGTGCTAACATGGGAGTGTGTGTGTACAGGAACAGGGGTAGAGGTGCTAACATGGGAGTGTGTGTGTACAGGAACAGGAGTAGAGGTGCTAAGTGGGAGTGTGTGTGTACAGGAACAGAGGTAGAGGTGCTAATGTGGGAGTGTGTGTGTACAGGAACAGGGGTAGAGGTGCTAACATGGGAGTGTGTGTGTACAGGAACAGGGGTAGAGGTGCTAATGTGGCAGTGTGTGTGTACAGGAACAGAGGTAGAGGTGCTAATGTGGGAGTGTGTGTGTACAGGAACAGGGGTAGACGTGCTAACATGGGAGTGTGTGTGTACAGGAACAGGGGTAGAGGTGCTAATGTGGGAGTGTGTGTGTACAGGAACAGAGGTAGAGGTGCTAATGTGGGAGTGTGTGTGTACAGGAACAGGGGTAGAGGTGCTATCTGGGAGTGTGTGTGTACAGGAACAGAGGTAGAGGTGCTAATGTGGGAGTGTGTGTGTACAGGAACAGGGGTAGAGGTGCTAACATGGGAGTGTGTGTGTACAGGAACAGGGGTAGAGGTGCTAATGTGGGAGTGTGTGTACAGGAACAGGGGTAGAGGTGCTAACATGGGAGTGTGTGTGTACAGGAACAGGGGTAGAGGTGCTAATGTGGGAGTGTGTGTGTACAGGAACAGGGGGAGGTGCTAACATGGGAGTGTGTGTGTACAGGAACAGGGGTAGAGGTGCTAATGTGGGAGTGTGTGTGTACAGGAACAGAGGTAGAGGTGCTAATGTGGGAGTGTGTGTGTACAGGAACAGGGGTAGAGGTGCTAACATGGGAGTGTGTGTGTACAGGAACAGGGGTAGAGGTGCTAATGTGGGAGTGTGTGTGTACAGGAACAGGGGTAGAGGTGCTAATGTGGGAGTGTGTGTGTACAGGAACAGGGGTAGAGGTGCTAATGTGGGAGTGCTAAATCAACAAGTAGACAGTGATGGCCACATGGGTGTACAAACTGACAACTGCTGGCTACTCACTCTCATCCATATTTTTAAACGCCTCATGCCGTTGCTGGCTGCCATCTTTGTCTGTTACCGTGGTGATGGTGTAAGACTTGTCTCCAATGCTTCGGGTGATTGTGCTCTCTTTGCGTCCCGATGAGTCTCGAACAGTTCGCTTGTGTTCAACTTTCTGTGAATTGATTCACGCAAGTTCTGGGAAGCCTCTTACAATTTTCAGCAAACTCATTCAACCTCATACGAATTCACACAACTGTATGTATGCTCATGTAAACAACCTCAGGTAATCTCGCGCATACACACACATACACTTAAGTTAACTCACACAACATTCCACTAATTCACCTCACACAACATTTGGCTAATTCACCTCACACAACATTCGGCTAATTCACCTCACACAACATTCGGCTAATTCACTCACACAACAACCAGTGAACTGACGCACACAACATCTTGTGTACTGACTCACACAACGTCCTGTGTAAAGACTCACATAATGTCCTACGTACTGACTCACATAATGTCCCGTGTACTGACTCACATAATGTCCCGTGAACTGATTTACATAATGTCCTGTGTACCGACTTACATAATGTCCTGTGTACTGACAATGTCGTGTGTGTGTCTCATCTCATCATGTTCCTCTTGTACCTTGCGGTGTCGAAGTGAAGTATAAACATCGTGAGAGTGCCTGATTATGGGTTTCATGTATCGATATTCCCATGGACTCTTGTTATTCCTTGCGTCCATCGTTTACGTGGTCGGCCTCTTCCTCTGCTTCCATCTGGTCTGTACATCATTGCTTGTTGTGGAATGCTGTTGACTGGTAACCTACTTGCATGGCCAAACCATTTGACTTGCTGCTTTCTAATAAAATCTAGTGCTGCTATAAACCCCACTTTGGTCCTGATTTCTTCATTTCTGATCTTATCTCTTCTTGATATGTTGAGTAGTCTTCTAAGGAACCTCATTTCTGTTGTTGTGATTTTTCTTTTCTCTTTTTCTGTCATTGTCCGGGTTTGGCACTGGTAGCATAGAGTTGGTAGGAAGATTGTGTTGTAAAGTGCTTTCTTAGTAGTTATTGATAAGATTTTATGTCCTGTGTGCTGACACATAATGTCCTGTGTACTGACATACAATGCCCTGTGTACAGACTGTCATAGTTTGTCTCTCTCAACATGAGTCAACAGTCATATTGTGTGCGTGTCATAGTTGTGTGCGTGTCCCAATATGAGACATCAATCATATTATGTGGGTGTCATAGTTGTGTGGGTTTTCTCAACATGAGTCATCTGTCATATTGTGTGGGTGTCTTAGTTGTGTGTGTTTCCTCAACATGAGACTTCAGTGATATTGTGTGGGTGTCTTAGTTGTGTGTGTCTCTCAACTTGAGTCATCAGGTATATTGTGGGGTGTCATAGTTGTGTGTCAAACTGAGTCATCAGTCATACTGTGTGGGTGTCATTGTGTGTGTGTGTGTGTCCCAACATGAGAAATCAATCATACTGTGTGGGTGTAAGTGTTGTGTGTGTCTATCAACACGAGTCATCAGTCATACTGTGTGGGTGTCATTGTGTGTGTGTGTGTCCCAACATGAGAAATCAATCATACTGTGTGGGTGTAAGTGTTGTGTGTGTCTATCAACACAAGTCATCAGTCATACTGTGTGGGTGTCATTGTGTGTGTGTGTGTCCCAACATGAGAAATCAATCATATTGTGTGGGTGTAAGTGTTGTGTGTGTCTATCAACACGAGTCATCAGTCATACTGTGTGGGTGTCATTGTGTGTGTGTGTGTCCCAACATGAGAAATCAATCATATTGTGTGGGTGTAAGTGTTGTGTGTGTCTATCAACACGAGTCATCAGTCATATTGTGTTGGTGTCATAGCTCAGTATGTCTCTCAGTACAAGTTGTGCCTTACTGTTTGTGTGTGATACTTGAGGGTGTCTGTCAGGTTGTCTGTGTGATTGTCTGTGTGGTTTTAATGTTGTCTCACTTGCCATGTGTGGTTATTTCACAGATGTTGTCACTGTGGGAACATGTCAGAGATGACTGTCACACAGACATGTAAATATTTGCATAATTATTGTCACTCAGTTCATAGGCTACATTGTGTGGGTGTGGTCAATGGCTCCATTGTGTGGGTGTGCTCACAGGTTCCATTGTGAGGGTGTGCTCACAGGCTACATTGTGTGGGTGTGCTCACAGGCTACATTGTGTTCATGTGGTCACAGGCTACATTGTGTGGGTGTGCTCACAGGCTACATTGTGTGGGTGTGCTCACAGGCTACATTGTGTGGGTGTGCTCACAGGCTCCATTGTGTGGGTGTGCTCACAGGCTACACTGTGTGGGTGTGCTCACAGGCTACACTGTGTGGGTGTGCTAACAGGCTACATTGTGTGGGTGTACTCACAGGCTCCATTGTGTCAGTGTGTTCACAGGCTCCATTGTGTCAGTGTGTTCACAGGCTACATTGTGTGGGTGTGTTCTGTCTAAACTGTGTGGGTTATTATGACACTCACACAATATGACTGATGACTCGTGTTGAGAGACACACAACTATGCCATCTACACACTATGACTGATGACTCGTGTTGAGAGAGACACACAACTATGACCGATGACTCATGTTGCAACACACACACAACTATGACTGATGACTCATGTTGAGAGACACATAACTATGAGTGATGACTCATGTTGAGAGACGCACACAACTATGACTGATGACTCATGTTGAGAGACACACACAACTATGACTGATGACTCATGTTGAGAGACACACACAACTATGACTGATGACTCATGTTGAGAGAGACACAAAACTATGACTGATGACTCATGTTGAGAGACACACACAACTATGACTGATGACATGTTGAGAGACACACAAAACTATGACTGATGACTCATGTTGAGAGACACACACAACTATGACTGATGACTCATGTTGAGAGACACACAAAACTATGACTGATGACTCATGTTGAGAGAAACACACAACTATGACTGATGACTCATGTTGAGAGACACACACAACTATGACTGATGACTCATGTTGACACACACACAAAACTATGACTGATGACTCATGTTGAGAGACACACACAACTATGAATGATTACTCATGTTGAGAGACACACAAAACTATGACTGATGACTCATGTTGAGAGACACACACAACTATGACTGATGATTCATGTTGAGAGACACACAAAACTATGACTGATGACTCATGTTGAGACACACAAAACTATGACTGATGACTCATGTTGAGAGACACACAAAACATGACTGATTTATATTGAGAGACACACACAACTATGACTGATGACTCATGTTGACACACATACAACTATGACACCCACACAATATGACTGATGACTCATGTTGAGACACATACAACTACAACACCAACACAATATGACTGATGACTCATGTTGATAGATACACAAAACTATGACACCCACACGCTATGATTGACGACTCGTGTTGAGAGAGAGAGAAAGAAAGAGAGAGAGAGAGAGAGAGAGAGAGAGAGAGAGAGAACGAACGAACGAACGAACAAACTTTATTTTCGAAGGGTAACAAATTGGGCACGCAGGCCTGTCTTACACTCCTTCCAATCACTCATCTTTCGTTCATCAGTGCACAGTGCATTCACATAAGAAAAAAATTGTCAAATGAATGTTGTGAGCACAAACAATGCATGTTACCACCCACCCACCCATCTATCTATCCGCGTGTCCCCCACACCCACCACCCAATCACACACATACCCACAGGCACATACATGACCCCATCCATCCACGCATCCCCAACACACTCCCACATACAATCATCTCCCTACCCACACACACACACACATCTGCCACCACACACCAGCACATGCATGCAACCACCCATCCATACCCACACACGCGCGTACATCCTCCACCCATCCCATAACCTACCAACACTCACCCACCCACATAACCTCCACCACCCACCCACACATACCCCTTAACACAGCCAAACACACATCCCCCAACCACATTTCTAACACCACACACACACACACATATTCCCGCCAACTCACACATCCTGCATTTACCCACACATCCCCCACTTTCACACATATCACTCACCACACAATCTCCCCCACCCACACATCCCCTCCCACCCCCAACCTACACACACTCACTCTCCCACACATCCTCCACCCACCCACTAGCCAGCCATTCCACCCCGATCTCCAAACCCCAATCACACATCCCTTAACTACACATCTCACCACCCATACACACACACATCTCAACACCCATACACACATCCTCACCCATCAACACATTCCTCATCCAAAAACACACCAACCACCCTACCCAACCAACACACATCCGCCTTCTCACCCATACACACATCCCCCACCCATACACTCATCTCTCACACACATCCACCCACTCACGTACTCATCCATCAACCACTCACATCCACACATCACCCACCCACCCATCAACACATGCATCTCTCATCTACCCTCCCACCCACACACACCCCAACCACCCAGCCAAACACACATCCCCCATCCTCACATACATCCTTCATCCACCCGCACATCCCACATTCATTCCCCATACACAAATCTCCCCACCCACCCATCCCCCACCTACAAACATCCTCACCGGCCACACATACATCCTCCACCCACTCACATTTATCCCATCCACACTCACACACTCAGACCCACACAGACATATCCTACTCAGACACATCCCCACACCCATCCGCAACCCACACACATCTCCCACACATCCATTCACCTACCCAAATACACAGCCCCTACCCATACCTCCAACCAACCAACACCCACAAACTTCCAACCATCCTCCCAAATATCCCCACTCTCACACACATACATCCCCACCGACCACACATCCCTTCACCCATCCCCCACACACAACCCCTCCACACATAGAGACAGACAGACAGACAGGTTGGCAGTAAGCAAGCAGGTGTCCACTCACATGATCAGGCCCCCTAAATGTGGACACACTGACAGACTTTCCGGCAGAGAAGACAATGGGCTTTTCCTGGCTGGGCAGCACCGAACTCTGGCTGGGTTGTTTAATCAACTCTAGCAGTTTGTCCTCACTGATTTTGCCATCAAGATCTGAAACACACAGCACTGTCAGTGACAGCTGACATCTCACACACACATCACTATGACAACATCCCCTCATACACACATCACTAATACAACATGCCCTCATACAGACATCACTATCATAACATCCCTTCATGCACACATCACTATCACAACATCCCTTTTTACACACATCACTATCACAACATCCCTTGATGCACACATTATAACAACAACATAAGCATATACAGATATCACTTTCACAACATATCTGATGATACACATCACTTTCACAACATATCTGATGATACACATTACTTTCAAAAAACCACCTTATACACACATCACTATCACATCTTATACAGATATCATTATCACAACATTATCTCATATGGATATCAATATTACCATCCTAATACAGATATCACAACCACAACATTACCTAATACAGATATCACTATCACAACATTATCTAATGCATACAACAATATCACAACATTATCTAATACATATATCACAACATTATCTAATACATATATCACAACATTATCTAATACAGATATCACAACATTATCTAATACGGATATCACACCATTATATAATACAGATATCACAACATTATCTAATACAGATATCACAACAGTCTAATACAGATATCACAACATTATCTAATACATATATCACAACATTATCTAATACAGATATCACAACAGTCTAATACAGATATCACAACATTATCTAATACAGATATCACAACATTATCTAATACAGATATCACAACATTATCTAATACAGATATCACATTACCTAATGCATACATCACTATCACAACATTATCTAATACAGATATCACAACATTATCTAATACAGATATCACAACATTATCTAATACAGATATCACAACCACAACATTACCTAATACAGATATCACTATCACAACATTATCTAATGCATACATCAATATCACAACATTATCTAATGCATACATCACTATCACAACATTATCTAATACATATATCACAACATTATCTAATACAGATGATATTAAAGAAGACTTTTATAATGATCTGGAAGATGTCATAGAAGAAACCCCCAAACAGGACATCCTGATTGTGCTGGGAGACTTCAATGCAAAAAATAGGTAGAGAGCAAACTAATAAAAAAGTGGCCGGTATGGAAAGCCTACATACAACTTCAAATGATAATGGATGGAGAGTCATCAACCTGGCAGAAGCCAAAGGACTGCAGATTAGCAGTACCAGACTACAAAGAAAGGATATACACAAACAAACTTGGAAATCATGTGACAAGAGAACCTATAATCAAATAGATCACATTTTAATTAACAACAGAAATGCATCAAACATACAGCAAGTCAGAAGTTATAGAGGAGCTGAGTGCCACAGTGACCATTTCCTCGTTGGAGCAAAATTTAAAATAAAACTTAAGAGAGCTTTCTATACTAAATTACAAAGATTACACCCAACATATAACAGAGAAAAACTACAAGACATTACAGTCAAAGAGAAATTTACAGATGAAATAAAATGTAAACTTGAAACTTTGCAAAACCCTTTGGAGGAAAGCGTTGACCAAACTTGGTTGAACATCAAGAATACAATTCAATCTACCGCAGAAGAATGTCTCGGTGTGTTAACCACGCATAGAAAGAACAGATGGTTCAATCAAAAATGTGAAGAAGCAGTCACTAGGAAGAAGAATGCCAGACATGTATGGTTAAATGACATCAATAACATCCAAAAGGAAGAGCATTATAGAAATGAATGTAAAGAGGCTACAAAAATAGTCAGACAGCAGAAGCGAGAATATATGAGTAATATAATCAAAGATATGGAAACTAATCACCAGAAAAATGAATCCAGAAAATTTTTTAAAGTACTGAAGTCAATGAAACGAGGGCACCAACAAAACACATATGGTTTAAAAGACAAAAATGGGAATATGATAAATACCAATGAGGAAATGTGCAACACATGGAAAGAATATTTTATTGAATTACTAAATTGTGAAGCTCCAAGTAACATTTTCCCACAGGAAGAGGTTCTAACATGCGAACCACAAATTGAAGAACCTACATTTGAAGAAATCCTATATGTAATCACACGACTTAAAAACAATAAGGCAACTGGGACTGATGGAATTGCTGCTGAATTTATAAAGGCAGGTGGCCATGCATTACATCTAAAGCTATACGAACTAATAATAAAAATCTGGAGGACAGAAGAATTACCCCATGACTGGAAAGAGTCATTATTGATACCTATCTTTAAGAAAGGAGACAAGTTCCAATGTGGAAATTATAGAGGAATATCACTACTGTCCACAAGCTATAAGATATTATCCGCAGTATTACTAAATAGACTAAAACCATATTCAGAAGACATATTAGGTGACTACCAGGCGGGTTTTAGACAAAACAGATCAACAATAGATCAGATATTTATCTTACGACAAATAGCCGAGAAACATTGGGAATATAAAAGAGATCTCCATAACATTTTTGTGGATTTTAAAAAGGCTTATGATAGTGTCCATAGGAATAGTCTATGGAATGTTATGCAGGAATTTGGAATACCAAGGAAGTTAATTAACATGACCAAACTATGCATGGAAGATACTTATAATATAGTAACATATAAAGGCAGGAAATCAGACCCCTTCCAAATAACATCTGGCTTGAAACAGGGTGATGCACTATCGCCGCTACTCTTCAATCTGGCTCTAGAGAAAGTTGTAAGGAAGGTAAAGGAGGAATGTGATATTGGAGGAACATCCAAGCTGCTTGGTTATGCAGATGATATAGATATTATAGGGCAAAGTGAACAAAAGACATTAGAAATATTGACTCACTTAAAGGAAAAAGCCCAACAGATGGGGCTGGTTATCAACCAAGATAAGACAGAATATATGGTAATTTCAAGAGACGGAATGGCTAAAAACTCTGGCCACATACAAATAGATAATATGACCATTAAAAGAACGGAAACATACAAATACCTGGGTACAATCTTCAACTGCTCCAACATCATAAGGGAAGAAATACAAACTAGAATCAACTCTGGAAATAAGATATACTATGCACTACAACATCTACTAAAATCAAAGGCGCTATCTCGTAACACCAAAATCACAATATACAAAACACTGATCAGACCAGTTGTGCTGTATGGCTCTGAAACCTGGAGTACAACGAAAGGAGACGAAGCCTTGTTACAAACCTTTGAGAACAAAATTTTAAGACGCATCTTTGGACCCATTAGGGATACACAAAGTGGAGAGTGGAAAAGAAGAAGTAACAAAGACATTTATGATTTGTTTAAGTCCCCGCTAATCACTGGTATCATGAAGGCTAATAGACTACAATGGCTGGGGCATATAGAAAGAATGGAAGATAATAGGGAAACAAAACTCGCTTACACTCAGGAAATAAATGACCGTAGACCCCGAGGTAGACCAAGAAGGCGGTGGAGAGATAATATACATACAGACCTACAAGCACTTGGAATCAACGACTGGCAAGAGAAGGTCCACCAGAGAGACGAATGGAGACAGATTGTATTTGCAACAAAGAACCTCAATGGCTCGGAACGCTGAAGAAGAAGAAGAAGATATCACAACATTATCCAATACAGATATCACAACATTATCTAATTCAGATGGCTTGGTCATGTGGCATGATCCAGACAGAAACACGGAGCTAATACACGACTCTGGTGATCGGGTGAGTTGGTGAAACATGGCTGCCCACGCTTATCAGCATGGCACATGTTGGATGGAAACCCCTCATACACAATTCACTGTAGAAATATCCCACACAAAATGCCCTCATACACAAATCACTGTAAGAAATATCACACACAACATCTGCTGATACACAAATCATTATTGTAGTAGTAGTAGTAGTAGTAGTAGTAGTAGTAGTAGTAGTAGTAGTAGTAGTAGTAGTAGTAGTAGTAGTAGTAGTAGTAGTAGGTGGTAGTAGTAGGTAGATAGGAGGTGGTGGTGGTGGTGGTGGTGGTGGCGGCGGCGGCAGTGGTGGTGGTGGTGGTAGTAGTAGTAGTAGTAGTAGTAGATTGATTTAGGAACTGACATCACAGCATTCAAGGCATTCCCATAAGCGCTCCGTCCCATCCTCAGCAGCCAGCGAAGAGTTCCAACACCAATAGTTCCAGTAGCAATCTGATCATATGTCCGTCTCGCCTTTCCTCTGAGCGTCGGCCAGATCCCCTTGTCACTCCTCACTGCCTCATTCTTGCCAGACTATGGTGATCCATTTGCTCCTCCGAGGTATACACGTGCTCCCACAAGGCCGCAACCACGGCTGCCTTGTCATGCATCGGTACTCCACCAAGTTTTGCAGAGCCAGCCAATCTGTCTGCCTGTTCATTCCCCAGCACACCAGCATGCCCTGGAGAAAAGATCCAGACGATACTTGCCACCCGTGACCTCCAAAGCGAAGCAAGCCACTCTGCACAAAGCCTGCCTGTCCTCACCCTCCTCAGCGTGCTTTCTAAGTCAGTTACAATCACGATGTGTGTATGTATCGTGTTCTCCATCCAGCGGAAAGCTGCGCTGACAGCCTCCACCTCCATTCTTAAACTAGATGTTGTGGTATCAAACGCCAAACTCTCCTACACCAAACATCAACCATTAGCTTTTGCTAAGAATCTCCAGGCACTTCTCCTACCTCTCAACACCGACCCATCTGTGTAGATAATCACATCACCCGAGCGAGCATTATCCTGAATTAGTTGCTGGATTTCCACTTCCGTGGCCCCTGCTGGCCACTCCCTCCTCAATGTGATTATAACTCTGCACAAGTCTGCCTGCTCCACTGGCACTCTGACCCACTCCTCTCCTTGCCTAATGTTCTCCAAGAGGCACACCTATCTGATCGTATCCTCTGCCTGAGCCATCCATGATTTCCCTCATATCAGTCTCTGACCCTTAACTGCGTCCAGCGCCTCATGCACTGGGTGATCTGTGTCTGCAGCTACTCTGAGGTATGCCTTCGCCTGCATCACCTTGTGCCTACCAGCAACAGTCGGCAGACCAAGGATGTAACGCATACACACTACTGGGGTGTCTCTGGTGCATCCCAGAATGACCCGTATAGCTTCGTTCTGTATGCGCTCTAATTTCACCAGCTGACTCTCTGAGACAGTGAGCAGTCCTAGTCCATAATCAATCACTGAGAGGATCAAGTGCTGGTATAGTGTGAAGAGCGTTCTCCGCTCTGTATCCATTGCACAGTAGTAGTAGTAGTAGTAGTAGTAGTAGTAGTAGTAGTAGTAGTAGTAGTAGTAGTAGTAGTAGTAGTAGTAGTAGTAGTAGTAGTAGGCGGCATCTCTCAGTTCTGTAGGACTAGAGTTGTGTGGCTGGGGAGGCACCTGACAGCACCGCTGGTGACTATAGACCAATGTGAGAGTGACAATCTGTCACAATTTCCACATCTGTAAGGTGAGGCAGGTCCCACAGCAAGTGACTGCATTGTATGCTGGTGCCTCCTATCCTCAGTTTGTTGGATCAGATTGCGCTCAAAGAGCACCAGTCCGTTTCGTACATCTCTTATCCAGGAACATCTATCTGCTGCAACACTCTTCCATATGTCTGGATCTATGCCAAGGGTTTTCATATCTTGTTTATACACAGCCTTATATTGCATTTGGGGTCTTCCGTTTGGCTGGGAATATGTTCATCCTCCATTCAAGATACGTGGCCCAGCCACCGCAGGCGTCTCTGCTTGAGGAGGGAGTGCACTGTGGTAATATCTGCTCTTTCAAGCACATGTTTGTTTATTATATGGTCTTTCCATGTTATGCCCAGGATACATCTCAGACATTTCATGTGGAAGAAATTCAACTTTCTTTCTTGTCATGAGTACAAAGTCCAGGATTCAGATCCATAGAGTAGTGTGCTAACAACATAAGCTTTATATACTTGAACTTGTGTATGCTCTGATAGTCTATTGTTCTCCCAAACTCTCTTAGCCTGGAAAGTGTTGTGGCTGCCTTTCCAATGCGTCTGTTGATTTATATCTCTAAGGAAAGATTACCGACCCCAGCTATGCAAACTCATAGGCAACCTTCAATTCGTAATTACACAGTTTGATTCACGGAGGTGCATCAGCATCTTGTTCCATCACCTGTGTTTTATTTTGGCTGATGGTGAAACCATTGTCTCTGCAGGTGGCTGCAAAACAATCTATGAGCCATTGCAGATCTTTTGCTGCATGAGCAGCCAGTGCTGCCTCGTCTGCATCTTGATGTTATTTTGGTCTTTGCCTTGAGTCTTGATGGGTTAAAAAGTTTGCCATCAGATCTTGTATGGAGGTATGTGCCTTCAGTGGCAGTCCCAAATGCCTGCCTTAAGAGAACGATGAAGAAGATACCAAAGAGTGTAGGAGCAAGCACGCAGCCCTGCTTTGCTCCACTGCTGACGCTGAATGACGGGGATGTTGAGCCGTCAAATAAAATGGTTGCCTGCATGTTTTCGTGGAATGATTTCACAAGACTGAGCAGGGTGGGTTGGTATCCTATCTTCTCAAGGATGTTGAAAAGGCTGTCTCTGCTCATGAGGTCAAATGCCTTTGTGAGGTCGATGAAGGCAATATATAATGGCTTCCTCTGTTCTCTGATTCGAACCAGTCGGCTGACTTCATTTGCTTCTTGCCAAATGTTGATAGTGCCGTGCTATAGATGGTGACGTACAAATGACTCCATCTCTCGTGGGAGTTCCATCTGTGGGGCCAGGCAGAGCCTCCACCAGAGCCTGGGTGAATTTATTGACCTTCTCTTGGTTCTGGGTGCCGGCGATGTCGATGTGTGGTCTTCCTTCCATTCTGTTTCTGTGGATTCTCTTAGGCTTTATCTTTATCTTGCTGGAAATGAGTGAATGATTGGTGTCGCAGTCAGCACTATGACAGCTGCAAGTTAGCCATACATTGCGGAGATTACTGCATTTAGTGAGCACCAGGTCGTTTGTGCCAGTTCTTTGATCTGGGATGCCTCCCCGACACCTTGTGTTGTGGTTTTGTTGTCAAAGAAAGTGTTGGTCACATAGATTATAGTGGCTGCAGAATTCCAAGAGATGTCCATGGTCCAATGCCAAACTGTCCTAGACATGAAGGCCAGGATTTGTGCTCAGAGCCAACCCTGGCGATGAAATCCCCCAGGATAAAAAGATGCTTCTTTGGTCTTTTACCGATCACTTTGCTAAGGTCATCATAAAACTTATCTTTAGATTCTGATGCTGTGGTTAGTGTTGGGGCGTAAATGCTTATCATACTAATTGGGCCTGCCTCTGACTGGAGTTTCAGTATTGTGTCAGTGCCATCACTTGGCGGTATGATGGACTTTAGGAACTTGTTTCCATGCTCCCTGGTCTCTCCATGCCAGTAGAAAGTGAAGTCCCTCTCCTTGATGTTTCCAGATTCTGAGAGTCTGGTCTCTTGCAGGGCAACAATGTCTATCCCCAGTCTGAGTGGTTCGTTGTTTATCACTGCTGTTTTACGGGCATCGACAATCTCATTTAGATCATCTGAGATGCCTGGGGTCATGGTTCTTACGTTCCATGTTCCCAGCTTTAGGGCCGGTTGTTTCATTTTTTGTTTTCTTGTTGCCAGGTGTATAATTTGCGGTCCATGTGTCAGGATTTTGTCTCTAAACTCCACATACCCTCAGGAGCAGATGGACCATGGCGAGACAGCACCTTATTGACTGGGGGCTGCCAAGCTTAGGCAGGTGGTAGCTGTCTAGTGAGATACGATGATCTCTCTCATCATCGAAAGCAACCCCTGGTACCTTGCTCTACACCAATCAAGTGTTAAGATTTATAACCAGTAACTGCTGCTTCCTGTGTTGTGTCACCACTGTTACACGGTGCTGAAGTGGCCTCTCCAGGGCACAAGCCTGGGCAATAAAATGAGGAGAATCAGCTGTTGCCCATTAGCAAGTTCCCCCTCTCTGCAATGGAACTTGGCATTGGTGTCGTCGAGGGGTTGCCAGAACTATGTTGTTTACAACATGGAACTGCCTTAAGGACTCCATTTCGAGATTTGTCCTCAGGGTTTACTCCTGAAGCCTTTCCCACCTGGGTATACCGGTAAGGCAGCGAAGGTTTGAAATTTCCTCTCTTAGAGGGGATACCAACTAAGGCTGACAAGCCTCCTCTGCCCGGGAATCAATAAGGAGGGAAGTCTACCATTCTTCCTTCCTGACAGTCACCATACTGATCAGATGACCGTAACCATTGTCTCCATTGAGAGATCCATGGCCCACCGTCGCTGACTTGAATCCATAACCAACAACTATCTGTCGGCTGCTCCCAAGTCCGATCCACCACCTGTTCCCATGGCGTCATGCTACCCTGTTTGGTGAGCTAAATGGGTACTCCACCTTGCCCAAATGTGTCCCGTAGGCTAACGGAGGGAAGGAGGCAAGTAGGAAGGAGGCAAGTAGGAAGGAGGCAAGTAGGAAGGAGGCAAGTAGGAAGGAGGCAAGTAGGAAGGAGGCAAGTAGGAAGGAGGCAAGTAGGAAGGAGTCAGAAATATCACTCACAAAATCAAGGCCTACAGGACAGTCCACACGCAGACTGTAGACAAGCATAGACAAGTGTGGGTGTGGTCGGGTCCACACAGACTAGACAAGCATAGACAAGTGTGGGTGTGGTCGGGTCCACACAGACTGTAGACAAGCATAGACAAGTGTGGGTGTGGTCAGGTCCACACAGACTGTAGACAAGCATAGACAAGTGTGGGTGTGGTCGGGTCCACACAGACTGTAGACAAGCATAGACAAGTGTGGGTGTGGTCGGGTCCACACAGACTGTAGACAAGCATAGACAAGTGTGGGTGTGGTCGGGTCCACACACAGACTGTAGACAAGCATAGACAAGTGTGGGTGTGGTCGGGTCCACACACAGACTGTAGACAAGCATAGACAAGTGTGGGTGTGGTCGGGTCCACACACAGACTGTAGACAAGCATAGACAAGTGTAGGTGTGGTCAGGTCCACACACAGACTGTAGACAAGCATAGACAAGTGTGGGTGTGGTCGGGTCCACACACAGACTGTAGACAAGCATAGACAAGTGTGGGTGTGGTCGGGTCAACACAGACTGTAGGCAAGCATAAAAAAGTGTGGGTTTTGTCGCGTCCACACAGAGACTAGACAAGCATAGACAAGTGTAGGTGTGGTCAGGTCCACACACAGACTGTAGACAAACATACACAAGTGCAGGTGTGGTCGGATCAACACACAGACTGTAGACAAGCATAGACAAGTGTAGGTGTGGTCGGGTCCACACACAGACTGCAGACAAACATATACAAGTGCAGGTGTGGTCGGGTCAACACAGACTGTAGGCAAGCATAAAAAAGTGTGTGTTTTGTCGCGTCCACACAGAGACTAGACAAGCATAGACAAGTGAAGGTGTGGTCAGGTCCACACACAGACTGTAGACAAACATAGACAAGTGTGGGTGTGGTCGGGTCCACACACAGACTGTAGACAAGCATAGACAAGTGTAGGTGTGGTCGGGTCCACACACAGACTGTAGACAAGCATAGACAAGTGTAGGTGTGGTCGGGTCCAGAAACAGACTATAGACAAGCATAGACTAGTGTAGGTGTGGTTGGGTCCACACACAGACTGTAGACAAGCATAGACAAGTGTAGGTGTGATCGGGCCCAGAAACAGACTGTAGATAAGCATAGACAAGTGTAGGTGTGGTCGGGTCCACACACAGACTGTAGACAAACATAGACAAGTGTGGGTGTGGTCGGGTCCAAAAACAGACTATAGACAAGCATAGACAAGTGTAGGTGTGGTCGGGTCCACACGCAGACTATAGACAAGCATAGACAAATGTAGGTGTGGTCAGGTCCACACACAGACTGTAGACAAGTGTGGGTGTGGTCGGGTCCACACACAGACTGTAAACAAGCATAGACAAGTGTAGGTGTGGTCGGGTCCACACACAGATTGTAGACAAATGTAGGTGTGATCGGGCCCAGAAACAGACTGTAGATAAGCATACACAAGTGTAGGTGTGGTCGGGTCCACACACAGACTGTAGACAAGCATAGACAAGTGCAGGTGTGGTCGGGTCCACACACAGACTGTAGACAAACATAGACAAGTGTGGGTGTGGTCGGGTGTCAACAAGTGAGACTGACACATCATCCTCAGTTACCTGTGTCCCCCCTATTCTGTGAACCAGGAATTGTGAAGGGGGCTGCTGGTACAATACTGCCAAACTGTGGAGAAGCCAAACAGCAACTCAGAGCTGACATGTAGCATAAACAAACATCTACTGACAATCAAATTATACACTGTGTGTTGGTGAGTTGCATAAACAACATCTAGCGACAATCAAATTATATACTGTATGCTGGTGAGTTGCATAAATATCTACTGACATTCAAATTATACATTGTGTGCTGGTAAGTTGCATAAACAACATCTAGTGACAATCAAATTATACACTGTGTGCTGGTGAGTTGCATAAACAACATCTACTGACATTCAAATTATACATTGTGTGCTGGTGAGTTGCATAAACAACATCTAGTGACAATCAAATTATACACCGTGTGCTGGTGAGTTGCATAAACAACATCTACTGACATTCAAATTATACACCGTGTGCTGGTGAGTTGCATATACATGCACCTACAATCAAACATGTAGGTCAGCATGGCATTAAGAATGCGTGTTCTCAAACATCCAGTGTGCTGATGCCGAGGTAAGGGGGTTCAACTCTTACACCGGACAGCTGAACTAAAATGTTGACCACTCGTCCTTGACTTTGGGATGATGATGGCGAGCAAAACTTCAATAGGGAAAGCTAGTCCACATGCAACACTCAGTCCAACACTCTTAGAAGTAGTGTGTATGTACTACGCTGGAGTTCACAGCTAGTCCACATGCAACACTCAGTCCAACACTCTTAGAAGTAGTGTGTATGTACTACGCTGGAGTTCACAGCTAGTCCACATGCAACACTCAGTCCAATACTATTAGAAGTAGTGTGTATGTACTACGCTGGAGTTCACAGCTAGTCCACATGCAACACTCAGTCCAACACTCTTAGAAGTAGTGTGTATGTACTACGCTGGAGTTCACAGCTAGTCCACATGCAACACTCAGTCCAACACTCTTAGAAGTAGTGTGTATGTACTACGTTGGAGTTCACAGCTAGTCCACATGCAACACTCAGTCCAATACTATTAGAAGTAGTGTGTATGTACTACGCTGGAGTTCACAGCTAGTCCACATGCAACACTCAGTCCAACACTCTTAGAAGTAGTGTGTATGTACTACGCTGGAGTTCACAGCTAGTCCACATGCAACACTCAGTCCAATACTATTAGAAGTAGTGTGTATGTACTACGCTGGAGTTCACAGCAAGCCAGCGCAAATAAAAAACAATAAAACCAATCAACATTAAACTTAACTCTGGCAAGTTGTATATACAACATGTACTTACAATCAAACATTAAACTTAATGTTGGCAAGTTGTATATACATGTACATACAATCACATATATACATGCGTACACTGACAGACACACACAGACACACTTGGACCAGTCTCTGGGAAGCTGGACAGATGTAGGACACAGACAAACACTGGGACCAGTCTCTGAAGGCCACTGAGAGGTGGAGCCAGCTGACGGCAGGACCAATGGTTTGCTGTGTGCCCATGATGGACATGAATCAGTTTCTGTAGTCCACTGAGAGGTGGAGCCAGCTGACGGCAGGACCAATGGTTTGCTGTGTGCCCATGATGAACATGGACCAGTTTCTATAGTCCACTGAGAGGTGGAGCCAGCTGACGGCAGGACCAATGGTTTGCTGTGTGCCCATGATGGACATGGACCATTTCTATCTGTAGTCCACTGAGAGGTGGAGCCAGCTGACGGCAGGACCAATGGTTTGCTGTGTGCCCATGATGGACATGGACCATTTCTATCTGTAGTCCACTGAGAGGTGGAGCCAGCTGATGGCAGGACCAATGGTTTGCTGTGTGCCCATGATGGACATGGACCATTTCTATCTGTAGTCCACTGAGAGGTGGAGCCAGCTGACGGCAGGACCAATGGTTTGCTGTGTGCCCATGATGGACATGGACCAGTTGATGGCAGGACCAATGGTTTGCTGTGTGCCCATGATGGACATGGACCAGTTTCTGTAGTCCACTGAGAGGCGGAGCCAGCTGATGGCAGGACCAATGGTTTGCTGTGTGCCCATGATGGAAATGGACCATTTCTATCTGTAGTCCACTGAGAGGTGGAGCCAGCTGATGGTAGGACCAATGGTTTGCTGTGTGCCCATGATGGACATGGACCAGTTTCTGTAGTCCACTGGGAGATGGAGCCAGCTGACGGCAGGACCAAAGGTTTGGTGAACATGAAGACCACTCACCCATGATCAAAAGGCCTGAGGGCAGCATCATTCACTGATCTATCAAAGGCCTGAGTGCAGCATCATTCACTGATCTATCTTCAGTGACAGGAAATGGGGTCAACACCATGTTACAAACATACTAACCTTTGACCTGTCTGCTATGTCAGGAGTCAACACTCACTCACCTTTGACCTGTCTGCTATGTCAGGAGTCAACACTCACTCACCTTTGACCTGTCTGCTATGTCAGGAGTCAACACTCATCTTTGACCTGTCTGCTATGTCAGGACTCAACACTCACCTTTGACCTGTCTGCAATGTCAGGAGTCAACACTCACCTTTGACCTGTCTGCTATGTCAGGAGTCAACACTCATCTCTGACCTGTCTATGTCAGGAGTCAATACTCACTCACCTTTGACCTGTCTGCTATGTCAGGAGTCAACACTCACCTTTGACATGTCTGCTATGTCAGGAGTCAATAATCACTCACCTTTGACCTGTCTGCAATGTCAGGAGTCAACACTCACCTTTGACCTGTCTGCTATGTCAGGAGTCAACACTCATCTCTGACCTGTCTATGTCAGGAGTCAATACTCACTCACCTTTGACCTGTCTGCTATGTCAGGAGTCAACACTCACCTTTGACCTGTCTGCTATGTCAAGAGTCAACACTCATCTTTGACCTGTCTGCTATGTCAGGAGTCAACACTCACCTTTGACCTGTCTGCTATGTCAAGAGTCAACACTCATCTTTGACCTGTCTGCTATGTCAGGAGCCAACACTCACCTTTGACCTGTCTGCTATGTCAGGAGTCAACACTCACCTTTGACCTGTCTGCTATGTCAAGAGTCAACACTCACCTTTGACCTGTCTGCTATGTCAGAGTCAACACTCAGTCACCTTTGACCTGTCTCCTATGTCAGGAGTCAATACTCACTCACCTTTGACCTGTCTGCTATATCAGGAGTCAACACTCGCCTTTGACCTGTCTGCTATGTCAAGAGTCAACACTCTCATCTTTGACCTGTCTGCTATGTCAGGAGTCAACACTCACCTTTGACCTGTCTGCTATGTCTGGAGTCAATACTCACTCACCTTTGACCTGTCTGCTATGTCAGGAGTCAACACTCACCTTTGACCTGTCTGCTATGTCAAGAGTCAACACTCATCTTTGACCTGTCTGCTATGTCAGGAGTCAATACTTACTCACCTTTGACCTGTCTGCTATGTCAGGAGTCAACACTCACCTTTGACCTGTCTGCTATGTCAGGAGTCAACACTCATCTTTGACCTGTCTATCTCAGGAGTCAATACTCACTCACCTTTGACCTGTCTGCTATGTCAGGAGTCAACACTCACCTTTGACCTGTCTGATATGTCAGGAGTCAACACTTACTCACCTTTGACCTGTCTGCTATGTCAGGAGTCAACACTCACCTTTGACCTGTCTGCTATGTCAGGAGTCAACACTCACCTTTGACCTGTCTGCTATGTCAGGAGTCAACACTCACCTTTGACCTGTCTGCTATGTCAGGAGTCAACTCACTCACCTTTGACCTGTCTGCTATGTCAAGAGTCAACACTCACCTTTGACCTGTCTGCTATGTCAAGAGTCAACACTCACCTTTGACCTGTCTGCTATGCCAGGAGTCAACACTCACTCACCTTTGACCTGTCTGCTGTTAGGAGTCAACACTCACCTTTGACCTGTCTGCTATGTCAGGAGTCAACTCACTCACCTTTGACCTGTCTGCTAAGTCAAGAGTCAACACTCACCTTTGACCTGTCTGCTATGTCAAGAGTCAACACTCACCTTTGACCTCTTTGACCTGTCTGCTATGCCAGGAGTCAACACTCACTCACCTTTGACCTGTCTGCTGTTAGGAGTCAACTCACTCATCTTTGACCTGTCTGCTATTTTAGGAGTCAACACTCACTCACCTTTGACCTGTCTGCTATGTCAGGAGTCAACACTCACTCACCTTTGACCTGTCTGCTATGTCCGGTGGTGTAGATCTGCTCGGAAGCTCGTCATCGGCACCATCCTTCAACATGAAGTCCCTGGGACTTCTCTTCTCAGCGTGCCTGAAGAAAGGGTTGGGCATGATGGTCCAGGAGAACACCTTGTCACTGTCAGGTTTGCCTGTATCACTGGGGCTTGAGGGCTGCAACGGAGGCAACTCCACGGCTGAGAGATGACATACAAATGTACATTAGAATCTCACTAGAACACACAGATTATGACACACACAGTAACACAATCATACTAGAACACATACATGCAGTAACACAATCATACTAGAACACTTACATGCAGTAACACAATCATACTAGAACACTTACATGCAGTAACACAATCATACTAGAACACATACATGCAGTAACACAATTATACTAGAACACTTACATGCAGTAAAACAATCATACTAGAACACATACATGCAGTAACACAATCACACTAGAATGCTTACATGCAGTAACACAATCATACTAGAACATGTACATGCAGTAACACAATCATACTAGAACACGTACATGCAGTAACACAATCATACTAGAACACATACATGCAGTAACACAATCATACTAGAACACATACATGCAGTAACACAATCATACTAGAACACTTTCATGCAGTAACACAATCATACAAGAACACATACATGCAGTAACACAATCATACTAGAACACTTACATGCAGTAACACAATCATACCAGAACACTTACATGCAGTAACACAATCATACTAGAACACTTACATGCAGTAACACAATCATACTAGAACACATACATGCAGTAACACAATCATACTAGAACACATACATGGAGTAATACAATCATACTAGAACACGTACATGCAGTAATACAATCATACTAGAACACATACATGCAGTAATACAATCATACTAGGACACATACATGCAGTAACACAATCATACTAGAACACGTACATGCAGTAATACAATCATACTAGAACACATACATGCAGTAATACAATCATACTAGAACACACATGCAGTAATACAATCATACTAGAACACATACATGCAGTAATACAATCATACTAGAACACACATGCAGTAATACAATCATACTAGAACACGTACATGCAGTAACACAATCATACTAGAACATACATGCAGTAATACAATCATACTAGAACATACATGCAGTAATACAATCATACTAGAACACTTACATGCAGTAATACAATCATACTAGAACACATACATGCAGTAATACAATCATACTAGAACACACACATGCAGTAATACAATCATACTAGAACACATACATGCAGTAATACAGTAATACAATCATACTAGAACACACATGCAGTAATACAATCATACTAGAACACGTACATGCAGTAATACAATCATACTAGAACATACATGCAGTAACACAATCATACTAGAACACTTACATGCAGTAAAACAATCACACTAGAACACTTACATGCAGTAATATAATCACACTAGAACATGTATATGCAGAAACACAATCATACTAGAAAACATATGTGCAGTAATACAATCATACCAGATCACATAATGCAGTAATACAAACATACTAAAACACATGTGCAGTAATGTAATCCACTGCCGTGTCGATGTCTTATTAATGTAAGCTGTGGACATTGTCTTGTGAATGCCTGATTTATGTAAGCTGTGGACATTGTCATGTGGCTGTATGATTTATGTAAGCTGTGGACATTGTCATGTGGCTGTATGATTTATGTAAGCTGTGGACATTGTCATGTGGCTGTATGATTTATGTAAGCTGTGGACATTGTCATGTGGCTGTATGATTTATGTAAGCTGTGGACATTGTCATGTGGCTGTATGATTTATGTAAGCTGTGGACATTGTCATGTCGCTGTATGATTTATGTAAGCTGTGGACATTGTCATGTGGCTGTATGATTTATGTAAGCTGTGGACATTGTCATGTGGCTGTATGATTTATGTAAGCTGTGGACATTGTCATGAGGCTGTATGATTTATGTAAGCTGTGGACATTGTCATGTGGATGTCTTAGTCATGTAAACTGTGGACAATGTCATATAAGTGTCTGATTTATGTAAACTGTGGACATTGTCATGTGAATGCCTGATTTATGTAAACTGTGGACATTGTCATGTGAATGCCTGATTTATGTAAGCTGTGGACATTGTCATATGAATGTCTGATTTATGTAAACTGTGGACATTGTCATATGAATGTCTGATTTATGTAAACTGTGGAAATTGTCATATGAATGTCTGATTTATGTAAACTGTGGACATTGTCATGTGAATGTCTGATTTATGTAAACTATGGACATTGTCATGTGAATGTCTGATTTATGTAAACTGTGGATATTTTCATGTGAATGTCTGATTTATGTAATAAAACTGTGGACATTGTCATATGAATGCCTGATTTATGTAAACTGTGGACATTCTCATGTGAATGTCTAATTTATGTAAACTGTGGACATTCTCATGTGAATGTCTGATTTATGTAAACTGTGGACATTCTCATGTGGAAATCTTGCCTACTGACTGTGTTGCTGTCACAACACCACATACAGACAACAATGTTCAACTATAAACAGCTACACCACATACAGACAATGTACAACTATAAACAGCTACACCACATGCATACAACAATGTTCACCTATAAACAGCTACACCACATACAGACAACAATGTTCACCTATAAACAGCTACACTACATACAGACAACAATGTTCACCTATAAACAGCTACACTACATGCAGACAACAATGTTCACCTATAAACAGCTACATCACATACAGACAACAATGTTCACCTATAAACAGCTACACTACATGCAGACAACAATGTTCACCTATAAACAGCTACACCACATACAGACAACAATGTTCACCTATAAACAGCTACATCACATACAGACAATGTTCAACTATAAACAGCTACACCACATACAGACAACAATGTTCAACTATAAACAGCTACACTACATACAGACAACAATGTTCACCTATAAACAGCTACACCACATACAGACAATGTTCAACTATAAACAGCTACATCACATACAGACAATGTTCAACTATAAACAGCTACATCACATACAGACAATGTTCAACTATAAACAGCTACATCACATACAGACAATGTTCAACTATAAACAGCTACACTACAGACAGACAACAAAGTTCACCTATAAACAGCTACACCACATACAGACAACAATGTTCACCTATAAACAGCTACACCACATGCATACAACACTGTTTACCTATAAACAGCTATACGACATACAGAAACAATGTTCAACTATAAACAGCTACATCACATACAGACAATGTTCAACTATAAACAGCTACACCACATACAGACAACAATGTTCACCTATAAACAGCTACACCACATACAGACAACAATGTTCAACTATAAACAGCTACACCACATACAGACAACAATGTTCACCTATAAACAGCTACACTACATACAGATAATGTTCACCTATAAACAGCTACACCACATGCATACAACAACGTTCAATCAAGTACAGACAATATACAAGTGATTACGCTATGGTGTGTAAGAGACTGTGTCAAAGACATAAATGCATATTTCAACAGTTCAACAACATACACGTGTGGAAATCAATGGCACCAAATCCTCGCATCATCTCCTCCATCTGTTGGTGCATGGAATCCATCTGCCTCCACAAGTCCCCATGGAAGTGTTCAAACATGCCCTCCAGCCCCCTGCTGCTGTCTCCAAAAGACAAACTGAATCTGGAACATAGAATTATATGATCAGACCAAGTCTTATATGTTGCAGTATACTTGTGTGAGGTGACGATAAGACAGAATTATCAACAACCAACCAGATCAACTGTTATATGTAGTAGTTTATTTGTGTGAGGTGACGATAAGACAGAATTATCAACAACCAACCAGATCAACTGTTATATGTAGTAGTTTATTTGTGTGCGGTGACGATAAGACAGAATTATCAACAACCAACCAGATCAAGTGTTATATGTAGTAGTTTATTTGTGTGCGGTGACGATAAGACAGAATTATCAACAACCAACCAGATCAACTGTTATATGTAGTAGTTTGTTTGTGTGCGGTGACGATAAGACAGAATTATCAACAACCAACCAGATCAACTGTTATATGTAGTAGTTTATTTGTGTGCGGTGACGATAAGACAGAATTATCAACCAACCAGATCAAGTGTTATATGTAGTAGTTTATTTGTGTGCGGTGACGATAAGACAGAATTATCAACAACCAACCAGATCAAGTGTTATATGTAGTAGTTTATTTGTGTGCGGTGACGATAAGACAGAATTATCAACAACCAACCAGATCAACTGTTATATGTAGTAGTTTATTTGTGTGCGGTGACGATAAGACAGAATTATCAACAACCAACCAGATCAACTGTTATATGTAGTAGTTTATTTGTGTGAGGTGACGATAAGACAGAATTATCAACAACCAACCAGATCAACTGTTATATGTAGTAGTTTATTTGTGTGAGGTGACGATAAGACAGAATTATCAACAACCAACCAGATCAAGTGTTATATGTAGTAGTTTATTTGTGTGAGGTGACGATAAGACAGAATTATCAACAACCAACCAGATCAAGTGTTATATGTAGTAGTTTATTTGTGTGCGGTGACGATAAGACAGAATTAATAACCAACCAGATCAAGTGTTATATGTAGTAGTTTATTTGTGTGCGGTGATGATAAGACAGAATTATCAACAACCAACCAGATCAACTGTTATATGTAGTAGTTTATTTGTGTGAGGTGATGATAAGACAGAATTATCAACAACCAACCAGATCAAGTGTTATATGTAGTAGTTTATTTGTGTGCGGTGACGATAAGACAGAATTATCAACAACCAACCAGATCAAGTGTTATATGTAGTAGTTTATTTGTGTGCGGTGACGATAAGACAGAATTAATAACCAACCAGATCAAGTGTTATATGTAGTAGTTTATTTGTGTGAGGTGACGATAAGACAGAATTATCAACCAACCAGATCAAGTGTTATATGTAGTAGTTTATTTGTGTGAGGTGACGATAAGACAGAATTATCAACAACCAACCAGATCAAGTGTTATATGTAGTAGTTTATTTGTGTGAGGTGACGATAAGACAGAATTATCAACCAACCAGATCAAGTGTTATATGTAGTAGTTTATTTGTGTGAGGTGACGATAAGACAGAATTATCAACCAACCAGATCAAGTGTTATATGTAGTAGTTTATTTGTGTGAGGTGACGATAAGACAGAATTATCAACCAACCAGATCAAGTGTTATATGTAGTAGTTTATTTGTGTGAGGTGACGATAAGACAGAATTATCAACCAACCAGATCAAGTGTTATATGTAGTAGTTTATTTGTGTGAGGTGACGATAAGACAGAATTATCAACAACCAACCAGATCAAGTGTTATATGTAGTAGTTTATTTGTGTGCGGTGACGATAAGACAGAATTATCAACAACCAACCAGATCAAGTGTTATATGTAGTAGTTTATTTGTGTGCGGTGACGATAAGACAGAATTATCAACAACCAACCAGATCAAGTGTTATATGTAGTAGTTTATTTGTGTGCGGTGACGATAAGACAGAATTATCAACAACCAACCAGATCAAGTGTTATATGTAGTAGTTTATTTGTGTGCGGTGACGATAAGACAGAATTATCAACCAACCAGATCAACTGTTATATGTAGTAGTTTATTTGTGTGCGGTGACGATAAGACAGAATTATCAAAAACCAACCAGATCAAGTGTTATATGTAGTAGTTTATTTGTGTGCGGTGATGATAAGACAGAATTATCAACAACCAACCAGATCAAGTGTTATATGTAGTAGTTTATTTGTGTGAGGTGACGATAAGACAGAATTATCAACAACCAACCAGATCAAGTGTTATATGTAGTAGTTTATTTGTGTGCGGTGACGATAAGACAGAATTATCAACAACCAACCAGATCAACTGTTATATGTAGTAGTTTATTTGTGTGAGGTGACGATAAGACAGAATTATCAACAACCAACCAGATCAAGTGTTATATGTAGTAGTTTATTTGTGTGCGGTGACGATAAGACAGAATTAATAACCAACCAGATCAACTGTTATATGTAGTAGTTTATTTGCGTGAGGTGATGATAAGACAGAATTATCAACAACCAACCAGATCAAGTGTTATATGTAGTAGTTTATTTGTGTGAGGTGACGATAAGACAGAATTATCAACCAACCAGATCAACTGTTATATGTAGTAGTTTATTTGTGTGAGGTGACGATAAGACAGAATTATCAACAACCAACCAGATCAAGTGTTATATGTAGTAGTTTATTTGTGTGAGGTGACGATAAGACAGAATTAATAACCAACCAGATCAACTGTTATATGTAGTAGTTTATTTGCGTGAGGTGATGATAAGACAGAATTATCAACAACCAACCAGATCAAGTGTTATATGTAGTAGTTTATTTGTGTGAGGTGACGATAAGACAGAATTATCAACCAACCAGATCAACTGTTATATGTAGTAGTTTATTTGTGTGAGGTGACGATAAGACAGAATTATCAACCAACCAGATCAAGTGTTATATGTAGTAGTTTATTTGTGTGAGGTGACGATAAGACAGAATTATCAACCAACCAGATCAAGTGTTATATGTAGTAGTTTATTTGTGTGCGGTGACGATAAGACAGAATTATCAACAACCAACCAGATCAACTGTTATATGTAGTAGTTTATTTGTGTGAGGTGACGATAAGACAGAATTATCAACAACCAACCAGATCAAGTGTTATATGTAGTAGTTTATTTGTGTGAGGTGATGATAAGACAGAATTATCAACAACCAACCAGATCAACTGTTATATGTAGTAGTTTATTTGTGTGCGGTGACGATAAGACAGAATTATCAACAACCAACCAGATCAAGTGTTATATGTAGTAGTTTATTTGTGTGAGGTGATGATAAGACAGAATTAATAACCAACCAGATCAACTGTTATATGTAGTAGTTTATTTGTGTGCGGTGACGATAAGACAGAATTATCAACCAACCAGATCAAGTGTTATATGTAGTAGTTTATTTGTGTGAGGTGACGATAAGACAGATCAACTGTTATATGTAGTAGTTTATTTGTGTGAGGTGACGATAAGACAGAATTATCAACAACCAACCAGATCAAGTGTTATATGTAGTAGTTTATTTGTGTGAGGTGATGATAAGACAGAATTATCAACCAACCAGATCAACTGTTATATGTAGTAGTTTATTTGTGTGCGGTGATGATAAGACAGAATCAACAACCAACCAGATCAAGTGTTATATGTAGTAGTTTATTTGTGTGAGGTGACGATAAGACAGAATTATCAACCAACCAGATCAACTGTTATATGTAGTAGTTTATTTGTGTGAGGTGACGATAAGACAGAATTAATAACCAACCAGATCAACTGTTATATGTAGTAGTTTATTTGTGTGAGGTGATGATAAGACAGAATTATCAACAACCAACCAGATCAAGTGTTATATGTAGTAGTTTATTTGTGTGAGGTGACGATAAGACAGAATTATCAACAACCAACCAGATCAAGTGTTATATGTAGTAGTTTATTTGTGTGAGGTGATGATAAGACAGAATTATCAACAACCAACCAGATCAAGTGTTATATGTAGTAGTTTATTTGTGTGAGGTGACGATAAGACAGAATTATCAAAAACCAACCAGATCAACGTGTTATATGTAGTAGTTTATTTGTGTGAGGTGACGATAAGACAGAATTATCAACAACCAACCAGATCAAGTGTTATATGTAGTAGTTTATTTGTGTGAGGTGACGATAAGACAGAATTATCAAAAACCAACCAGATCAAGTGTTATATGTAGTAGTTTATTTGTGTGAGGTGACGATAAGACAGAATTATCAACAACCAACCAGATCAAGTGTTATATGTAGTAGTTTATTTGTGTGAGGTGACGATAAGACAGAATTATCAACAACCAACCAGATCAACTGTTATATGTAGTAGTTTATTTGTGTGAGGTGATGATAAGACAGAATTATCAACAACCAACCAGATCAAGTGTTATATGTAGTAGTTTATTTGTGTGAGGTGATGATAAGACAGAATTATCAACAACCAACCAGATCAAGTGTTATATGTAGTAGTTTATTTGTGTGAGGTGACGATAAGACAGAATTATCAACCAACCAGATCAACTGTTATATGTAGTAGTTTATTTGTGTGAGGTGACGATAAGACAGAATTATCAACCAACCAGATCAAGTGTTATATGTAGTAGTTTATTTGTGTGCGGTGACGATAAGACAGAATTATCAACAACCAACCAGATCAACTGTTATATGTAGTAGTTTATTTGTGTGAGGTGACGATAAGACAGAATTATCAACAACCAACCAGATCAACTGTTATATGTAGTAGTTTATTTGTGTGAGGTGACGATAAGACAGAATTATCAACAACCAACCAGATCAAGTGTTATATGTAGTAGTTTATTTGTGTGAGGTGATGATAAGACAGAATTAATAACCAACCAGATCAACTGTTATATGTAGTAGTTTATTTGTGTGAGGTGATGATAAGACAGAATTATCAACAACCAACCAGATCAAGTGTTATATGTAGTAGTTTATTTGTGTGCGGTGATGATAAGACAGAATTATCAACAACCAACCAGATCAACTGTTATATGTAGTAGTTTATTTGTGTGAGGTGATGATAAGACAGAATTATCAACAACCAACCAGATCAACTGTTATATGTAGTAGTTTATTTGTGTGAGGTGACAATAAGACAGAATTATCAACAACCAACCAGATCAACTGTTATATGTAGTAGTTTATTTGTGTGAGGTGATGATAAGACAGAATTATCAACAACCAACCAGATCAACTGTTATATGTAGTAGTTTATTTGTGTGAGGTGACGATAAGACAGAATTATCAACAACCAACCAGATCAACTGTTATATGTAGTAGTTTATTTGTGTGCGGTGACGATAAGACAGAATTATCAACCAACCAGATCAAGTGTTATATGTAGTAGTTTATTTGTGTGCGGTGACGATAAGACAGAATTATCAACAACCAACCAGATCAAGTGTTATATGTAGTAGTTTATTTGTGTGAGGTGACGATAAGACAGAATTAATATCCAACCAGATCAACTGTTATATGTAGTAGTTTATTTGTGTGAGGTGACGATAAGACAGAATTATCAACAACCAACCAGATCAAGTGTTATATGTAGTAGTTTATTTGTGTGCGGTGACGATAAGACAGAATTAATAACCAACCAGATCAACTGTTATATGTAGTAGTTTATTTGTGTGAGGTGATGATAAGACAGAATTATCAACAACCAACCAGATCAAGTGTTATATGTAGTAGTTTATTTGTGTGAGGTGACGATAAGACAGAATTATCAACAACCAACCAGATCAAGTGTTATATGTAGTAGTTTATTTGTGTGAGGTGATGATAAGACAGAATTATCAACAACCAACCAGATCAAGTGTTATATGTAGTAGTTTATTTGTGTGAGGTGATGATAAGACAGAATTATCAAAAACCAACCAGATCAAGTGTTATATGTAGTAGTTTATTTGTGTGAGGTGACGATAAGACAGAATTAATAACCAACCAGATCAACTGTTATATGTAGTAGTTTATTTGTGTGAGGTGACGATAAGACAGAATTATCAAAAACCAACCAGATCAAGTGTTATATGTAGTAGTTTATTTGTGTGAGGTGACGATAAGACAGAATTATCAACAACCAGATCAAGTGTTATATGTAGTAGTTATTTGTGTGAGGTGACAATAAGACAGAATTATCAACCAACCAGATCAACTGTTATATGTAGTAGTTTATTGTGTGAGGTGACGATAAGACAGAATATCAACAACCAACCAGATCAACTGTTATATGTAGTAGTTTATTTGTGTGAGGTGATGATAAGACAGAATTATCAAACCAACCAGATCAACGTGTTATATGTAGTAGTTTATTTGTGTGAGGTGATGATAAGACAGAATTAATCAACCAACCAGATCAACTGTTATATGTAGTAGTTTATTTGTGTGAGGTGATGATAAGACAGAATATCAACAACCAACCAGATCAACGTGTTATATGTAGTAGTTTATTTGTGTGAGGTGACAATAAGACAGAATTATCAACAACCAACCAGATCAACTGTTATATGTAGTAGTTTATTTGTGTGAGGTGACAATAAGACAGAATTATCAACAACCAACCAGATCAACTGTTATATGTAGTAGTTTATTTGTGTGAGGTGACGATAAGACAGAATTAATAAACCAACCCAGATCAACTGTTATATGTAGTATGTTTATTTGTGTGAGGTGATGATAAGACAGATTATCAACAACCAACCAGATCAAGTGTTATATGTAGTAGTTTATTTGTGTGAGGGTGACTGATAAGACAGAATCATCAACCAACCAGATCAACTGTTATATGTAGTAGTTTATTTGTGTGAGGTGACTGATAAGACAGAATTATCAACAACCAACCAGATCAACTGTTATATGTAGTAGTTTATTTGCTGTGAGGTGACGATAAGACAGAATTATCAACAACCAACCAGATCACGTGTTATATGTAGTAGTTTATTTGTGTGAGGTGACTAGATAAGACAGAATATATCAAACCAACCAGATCAACGTGTTATATGTAGTAGTTTATTTGTGTGAGGTGATGATAAGACAGAATATCAACAACCAACCAGATCAACTGTTTATATGTAGTAGTTTATTTGTGTGAGGTGATGATAAGACAGAATTATCAACAACCAACCAGATCAAGTGTTATATGTAGTAGTTTATTTGTGTGAGGTGACGATAAGACAGAATTATCAACAACCAACCAGATCAACTGTTATATGTAGTAGTTTATTTGTGTGAGGTGACGATAAGACAGAATTATCAACAACCAACCAGATCAACTGTTATATGTAGTAGTTTGTTTGTGTGCGGTGACGATAAGACAGAATTATCAAAAACCAACCAGATCAAGTGTTATATGTAGTAGTTTATTTGTGTGAGGTGACGATAAGACAGAATTAATAACCAACCAGATCAACTGTTATATGTAGTAGTTTATTTGTGTGAGGTGACGATAAGACAGAATTATCAAAAACCAACCAGATCAAGTGTTATATGTAGAAGTTTATTTGTGTGCGGTGATGATAAGACAGAATTATCAACAACCAACCAGATCAAGTGTTATATGTAGTAGTTTATTTGTGTGAGGTGATGATAAGACAGAATTATCAACAACCAACCAGATCAAGTGTTATATGTAGAAGTTTATTTGTGTGCGGTGATGATAAGACAGAATTATCAACAACCAACCAGATCAACTGTTATATGTAGTAGTTTATTTGTGTGCGGTGACGATAAGACAGAATTATCAACAACCAACCAGATCAACTGTTATATGTAGTAGTTTATTTGTGTGCGGTGACGATAAGACAGAATTATCAACAACCAACCAGATCAAGTGTTATATGTAGTAGTTTATTTGTGTGCGGTGACGATAAGACAGAATTATCAACCAACCAGATCAACTGTTATATGTAGTAGTTTATTTGTGTGCGGTGATGATAAGACAGAATTATCAACAACCAACCAGATCAAGTGTTATATGTAGTAGTTTATTTGTGTGCGGTGATGATAAGACAGAATTATCAACAACCAACCAGATCAACTGTTATATGTAGTAGTTTATTTGTGTGCGGTGATGATAAGACAGAATTATCAACAACCAACCAGATCAACTGTTATATGTAGTAGTTTATTTGTGTGCGGTGACGATAAGACAGAATTATCAACAACCAACCAGATCAACTGTTATATGTAGTAGTTTGTTTGTGTGCGGTGACGATAAGACAGAATTATCAACAACCAACCAGATCAAGTGTTATATGTAGTAGTTTATTTGTGTGCGGTGACGATAAGACAGAATTATCAACAACCAACCAGATCAACTGTTATATGTAGTAGTTTATTTGTGTGCGGTGATGATAAGACAGAATTATCAACAACCAACCAGATCAACTGTTATATGTAGTAGTTTATTTGTGTGCGGTGACGATAAGACAGAATTATCAACAACCAACCAGATCAACTGTTATATGTAGTAGTTTGTTTGTGTGCGGTGACGATAAGACAGAATTATCAACAACCAACCAGATCAAGTGTTATATGTAGTAGTTTATTTGTGTGCGGTGACGATAAGACAGAATTATCAACAACCAACCAGATCAACTGTTATATGTAGTAGTTTGTTTGTGTGCGGTGACGATAAGACAGAATTATCAACAACCAACCAGATCAAGTGTTATATGTAGTAGTTTATTTGTGTGCGGTGACGATAAGACAGAATTATCAACAACCAACCAGATCAACTGTTATATGTAGTAGTTTATTTGTGTGCGGTGATGATAAGACAGAATTATCAACAACCAACCAGATCAACTGTTATATGTAGTAGTTTATTTGTGTGCGGTGACGATAAGACAGAATTATCAACAACCAACCAGATCAACTGTTATATGTAGTAGTTTATTTGCGTGAGGTGACGATAAGACAGAATTAACAACCAACCAGATCAAGTGTTATATGTAGTAGTTTATTTGTGTGAGGTGACGATAAGACAGAATTATCAACAACCAACCAGATCAAGTGTTATATATTACAGTATATTTGTATGAAGCAAAGATAAGAGAGTGTAGGAATGACTACAGTAACATTCAACACTGTGAATCAGCTACTCACATCCAAATAGCTGGGTGAGAAATGACATTCAGGAGTGATTAAGTGTGACATCCACTCTTCATCTCTGTTTGGTACACAACCATGGGTAACCAGAGGATGACACTGATGCTTCTCTATAGATGCATTTCTGTCAGGTCTCAGAGATAAATGAGCTACTGTATGACAGTAGATGCTACTACCTGCTTTCTATTGGTGCCAAATGTTGGGCGACGCTCACCAAACCCGAGACCCCATGTTTGACGAAGGTGTGCAAGCCTTCTCCTAGTGTGAGGAAATGCATCCTAAAGACTAAATGTCATGGCAGGGCAGACAAGGCCAAAAACCTTGGTTGGCAACTGGTCTAGGGCGGAAGCTCCAACAGGTGGACAGATAGAGCATTGCTTAGTGCAAGTTCCGGTAACAGTAACAGATGAATGGGAAGAATATCATGGAAGGATAACACCACACAGAAGTACTGGACAACACTGAGACTGAAGATAATAGAACTCAAAGATATCTCAGTCAGACAACTCAGCCACATCTACCATAAACAGACAGATAATAGAACTCAATGATATCTCAGTCAGACAACTAAGCCACATCTACCATAAACGGAAAGATAGCACCCTGTTAAAGGATGTGCTGGAGGGCAAGTGTGCAATAGGAAGACAATGTTACATTTGAACGGACAACATCAACACACAGACAAGAAATCATTACAAGTGGGTGGACAACATCAAGAAATGGACTGGAAGGTATTATTGCATGTGGGTGGACAACATCAAGAGTTGGACTGGAAGACAATGTTACATTTGGGTGGACATCAAAAGACAGAGGTCTGGAAATACAGCAGAGTCAGAGTTGAAACTATATCACTTTATACCTAGTGGAGTCAACCATAGACAAACCGGCGGATGGCAAGGGGAAACCACCGCTGTATTTTCCAAGATAATCATGCTTCAAAGTATATTGATCAAGATAACGATGTTAATGGGGACTCCAGCGGAGTCTCCTCGCCCAGTAGGGAGCATTGTGTGCTACACGTGATGCCCGATCATCATCAGGCAACTGTATGCAAAGAAAATGTTAAAAATACTCTAAATGTTGGTACATGGAATGTCAGAACACTTGGTCAGATTGGAAAATTAGATAATATCCAGAAAGAGATGGAAAGAATGAAGATAAATATATTAGGGATTAGTGAAATGCGATGACCAGGTGTAGGGGGAAGAATATTTAGATAAGTATAGAATTATTTACTCAGGAGGGAAGTGCTACAAAACTGGGAATGAAAAACCAATGTTTTGCTTCCTATTTTATTGATTGAACTATATTGAATGCTGAGATAAGCACACCCTATTTCCTTGTCAACTTTGTGTTTTTATTCTGACCAAGTTTACAAGCCTATTTCTCCCCCATAATGTGTCCAAGAAATCTTGACTCTGTCTAATTTCTTCAATCAAATTACGATTTTCATTTGTTCCTTGAAGAACTTTGTCATTTATTGTTCTGTCCACCCATAGTATTCACTGAATTTTCCTCAGAAACCACAATTCCACTGCCATTATGTTTCTCAGCTTGTCTGTCTATTGTGCATGTTTCACATGCCTAACAGTCTGTCATAAACTGTCATTTACTGCCAATATAGTACCTTGCGGTGTATGGCAGAGGGGTCTTGAGCCTGAGGAATTAAGGCCGCCTGGCTAGTGAAGTCACTGCGAACTGTGCAGGTTAGGGTTTTCTTTTTGCCCCCGACAGAAAATAATCCACACCTTACTGAGGACTCGAACCCAGGTCTCCCGAAGGAGAATCCGGCATTCTAGCCACTCTGCCAGCTTTTCCTAACAGTAAATGTTCTATAAAGGATTTTATTATTGGTAAGTATGTATTCTATCTCGCACAAGACTACCTTTGCCATGGTGACTCTGGTTCTAATCTCTACAAGGCATCCTTCATCAGATGTTAATGTTCTGACTGCTCCTGATAACTACACCTATTCACTTGTTTAAGCATTTTCCCATCTACTTGGTTTTAAAATATATTTATTTCTTCTTGGAGATAACCATAATCTCTGTATTCTGACAATTTAATTGTAACCCTAGTTTTCACTGTGTAAACAACAATCACATCTACTGTAGTACATGTTACAGATCCTATTGGTTGTCTGCATCATCTGCATAGTCTTCATTATGGATGTGATATCCGCTGATGGTAATTGCTCTCATATCTTCTAAACGTCTCATATTTTCAATATATAGGGACAACAAGACATTACTAACGTAATAATTATACTACTAATTATAATACTATAGGTGGTCCATTTTCTCACGCAATTAGATCGACATGGAACTAATGTTCCGCACCCGCGCAGAAGAATCCACTGTATCCCTAAAACAGGCTATGAAAAGACCATGCGTGTTTCTGACAGGATAAACTCATTTACATATCATGTGACAACAACAAACGCCATCTTAGCTTCTGTAAATTAGTCAAACATTCTGTGCATAGCGATTTGTTCAAATTGTCTTGCCTTTGAAAGTTAATATTAGTACCGGGTATTTTTAGATGGATTTTCTATTTCGGCATCCATTTTTACATATATTTGGAGTTTCATCGCCGGCTGTCTCTGACCGTTGGTAGAAAATCAAATTTTCTGTGAAGATGTTACATCTTTGTGGAAATCCAAAATGTTGGCACAACGCACATAGATCGGACTAGCATGTATACTTTTTATACTTAAAGAGCGCAATTTGAACTATTACATTTAAAGAGAATACAAGATTAGTTTAGTTTAGTAGATGGATCAACATCACGGCACACGGGTGCAACCCATAAGTGCTCCGTTCTCCTCTTAACTCAAACCTGAGTCTGGAGAAACTCAGCTTAGTGCACGAACTCCGTAGCACAGCCGAGGATCCTGAAATACTTTGGGTAGATTTTTAACTCGAAATTTTGCCCGGGCAGCGCCGTTAGGCTACTCTTTTTCGATTTCCAACTGCCAATGGATTTTTTACGTGCGCAACAATACACACGGGCATCCGATCTCACTACCCAGATACCAGGGGAAATTTATTACTAGAAGTCCACGAGAAAAAATCCCGGCATCACCGGGGCTTGAACCCGGGACCTCCAGCACTCGAGGCGGACACCACGCAGTCCCCTAATACAAGATTAAAGGTTATTAATAATTTATCTGCCGGTCTCTCTGGCTGTGGGGTTACAACACTTTCTCTCTGTAATCCCGTTTATCACGCAGAGTCTCGTAGCGGAGCGAGAGCTGAGGCGGTTCGACCCCCGCTCGTGACTTGCGGGATACTGAGCCGGCCGCTCAGAAAGCAATGGCAAACTACAGAGCGTAATCTTGCCAAGAGATCAACATACAGCTGAAAGATGCTGCTGTTGACAGCTAAGTCCTGTAAAGGATATGCTTAAAAAAATTTTAAAAAAATAATTTATCTGTATACTTTTGTCTGTGACACATCTGAACCATCTCGCAAAGACTGGCAGTACAATTTATTTTAAAATTAACTGTAAATGAGAAAATACTGTAAGATGAGTAATTTTTAAATCTGCAGATTGTCTTGTATTTTTGTATCTCTCATCATTGTGGTTGTGTCTGTTGGAGACATTTTTCTACATGGGCCTCAGCATACTCAGAAAATGAATTTTCATGGCGACATCATTCCTGATCATTTGTGAAGACTAAATGTCATCTATAATTAGTAACGGCACTCTTCCGAATTGCGGTCCCAAATAGTTCCGCAGTAAATGTAGTGATTTGGTATATCTTACAGAGCCTCAATGGGTCAAAGGTAATGGGTCAAAGGCAATGGTTCAAAGGCAAGTCTATGTGATGTCATCGGGACTAACTACATGACATATGTTTGTTAAATTTTCGTCGTGTTCTCAGTGGCCTAGCGGTAAGTATCTCCGCCTGTAACGCAGGAGACCGTGGTTCGATTCCCCACCGGCGAAATGTGGTAATTTTTTTTTTTTCAATTTTCATAAATTAATTAAGCGAAAGCGACAAGATAAGTATGTACAAAGACAGTTATTCGGCATATTGACAAAATTAGCTCACTTTTGATTGCCTTTTTTGTAATCAATTTTATTTTGTATTGTTAGAAGATTTTACTCAATGAAGAGATCCTTTGTATCGTTTTGTTTACGTTACTTTATTTTTTTGTCTCTGTGGGAGTCTCTGTGGCGAAGTGATCAAGCCGTTTGACTCGTGCTTCGAAGGTTGTGGGTTCGATTCCGGGCCGCGCCCTTCGGTTTACGAGCTAAATGATTCATATATTGTGATTGTAACTGACTCAGAAAGCATGCTGAGAAGGGTGAGAACAGGCAAGCTTCGTGCAGAGTGGCTTGCTTCGCTTCGGAGGTCACGGGTAGCAAGCATCACCTGGATCTTTTCTCCTGGGCATGCCGGTGTGCTGGGGAATGAACAGGCGGATAGATTGGCTGGCTCGGCAAAACTTGGTGGAGTATTGATGCATGACAAGGCAGACGTGGTTGCGGCCTTGTGGGAGCACGTGTACACCTCGGAGGAGCAAATGGATCACCATAGTCTGGTTAGAATGAGACAGCGAGGAGTGACGAGGTGATCTGGCCGACGCTCGATGCTCAGAGGAAAGGCGAGACGGACATATAATCAGATTGCTACTGGAACTATTAGTGTTGGAACTCTTCGCTGGTTGCTGAGGATGGAGACGGAGCGCTTATGGGAATGTCCCGAATGCTGTGATGTCGGTTCCTAGATCAATCAATCAATCAATGATTCAGAGACTCCTGTGGGTCGTCACTAAAAAAAGCTACGGCGTTCGTGCTTTGTGCGACGCTTTCCGCGCTGCGGGAAGAGACCGAGCCATATGGGATAAACCCGGTGCAATGAAGTCGACCTTGTCGACTTTTAAGCGACATTTTTTTAAAGCCTTTTAAACGGTAATTTTGCTGATGATATTCGCTCGACACCACCGCACCAGTCCATCCAACATCATTTCTGTTAGCCTCGATCGTTGGGCGGCGCTTACCAAACCCGACACCCCACATTGTGCCAACGGCTTCGGGCGGAAGAGCGCAATTGGGAGGGTACAAGCCTTACCCTGGTGCGAGGAAATGCAAGCTAAAGACAAAATGTCATGGCAGGGCAGACCAGGCCCTAAGCCTTGGTTGGCAGCTGGTCTAGGATCGTAGCTCCGACAGGCGGACAGTTAGAGCATTGCTTTGCTGATCCGGCAGCTTCTGCAGCTTGTCTTGTTCCAGATGTAGGGGTGTTACCTTTCCTCTGGAGTGAACTAGGCAGGCCGAGAGATGGATCATGCTGCATGGGCAACACATGATCTCTATATTTTAGCCCAGGCGTTGTGCTATGGAACTCGCCACCTCCATGGATATATGCTATGTGTTGCATGGAGTGCAACTATCAGAAATGAAATATACATATACATATATGGTACATTATGCTTCAAAAAAGCTTAATAACTGTCATATGGCAATAACTATGATCCATGGCGGTGGCGAGTGTGGCTGGTAAGGCCAATTCTTGCTGCAAATGTTTGCCCACAGTAGGTGCATGTGAAAACATGGTCATTTCCACCATTTTGCACCATCTTACGTCTCTCACGCTCTGTGTGTGCTTTATCTGCAATCATTTTCTCCTTTGTCTTTATTTCATTTCTGATAGTTGCACTCCATGCAACACGTTCAGCGGCGACGTGCTCCCATTGTGCATTATCAATGCCTGTATCAATCATGTCCCGCTTACACACATCTTTGTATCGTAGTAGAGGCCGACCCTGAGATCTCCTACCCGTCTGTAATTCACCAAAAAAGATGTCCTTTGGTATTCTACCATCATCCATCCTCCTAACGTGTCCTATCCATCTAAGTCTACGAAGACTGAGCATGGAATACACCATCACACAACCTGATCTTTCCAATACTTTAGTATTTGTGATTTTGTCTTGCCACTTAATACCAAGTATTCTTCGCAGACACCGCATATGAAAGCTGTTTAAACGTTTCTCTTGGCGTGAGTAAGTTGTCCAGGTTTCACTGCCATAAAGAAGAGTACTAAGGACACAGGCTTGGTAGACGAGGACTTTTGTTTTGGCAGTAAGCTTCCTGTTCTCCCAGACTCTTTTTGCTAACATGTTCATTGTTGTTGCTGCCTTGCCAATCCTGATGTTGATTTCCTGATCGAGGGATAATTTGCTATTTACCTCTGATCCAAGATATGTAAAATGGTCTACTATCTCCAGTTCGGCGTCGTCAATAAAGATTGATGGTACACCATGTGCACCTTGTGACATAATCTGTGTCTTCTTTTTGTTAATTGTTAAACCAAATTCAGAACAAGCATTGGAGAATGCAGATAGTAGATGTTGTAATTCTTCCTCAGAGTGGGTCGTAATCGCAGCATCATCCGCAAAAAGCAACTCTCTGATTAGTACCCTGCTAATTTTGGTCTTGGCCTTCAATCTCTGAGCATTATAGAGGCCACCATCTGAGCGTGAGTGAATGTATATACCGTCATCCTGATCACGAAAGGCATATTTCAGTAGAAGTGAAAAGTATATCCCAAAGAGGGTGGGGGATAGTACACAACCTTGCTTAACTCCACTCTTGATTTCAAACTCTTCTGAAGTTGAGCCATCAAACTTGATTATACCCTTCATGCCTGTGTGGAACGATTCCACAATGGACAGAAGAGTTGGTGGACAGCCAATCTTCTTTAGTGCTTTGAACAGACCCTCACGACTGACCAAATCGAATGCCTTTGTGAGGTCGATGAAGGCAATAAACAGTGGCTGATTTTGTTCCCGGAATTTTTCTTGCATCTGTCGCAATGAGAATATCATATCAATGGTAGACCGGTTCTGACGGAAGCCGCACTGTGATTCGGGGTAGACTTGATCTCCCAGGACTTGAAGTCTGCGCAGGACAATTCTGGCAAATACTTTCCCAACAATACACAGAAGTGAGATACCCCTATAGTTGTTGCAGTCGCTCCGATCTCCCTTGTTCTTGTACAGCGTTATGATGTTTGAATCTTTGAAATCCTGTGAGACTTGTCCTTCTCGCCAGCATAGCTCTATTAGCTGGTGGATCTGTAGAGCGAGGGTGTCTTGCCCACTCGTGATCACCTCTATTGGAATCCCATCCTTACCTGGAGCCTTGCCAGATGCAAGCTCATTTATAGCACACTTAACTTCTGTTATAGTGGGAAGTGTGTCCAGGTGGTCAAGAGTTGGCAGGGCCTCTATGGCGTTGAGGGCATCATCCGCTAGCTTGGTCTCACTTGAGTAAAGCTCTAAATAGTGCTCGACCCATCTATCCATCTGCTGTTTCTTATCAGTGATGATTTCTCCAGTCAAGGTTTTCAGCGGTGCACTTCTTTTGATCATTGGACCACAGGCTTTCTTTATCCCTTCATACATGCTTCTGATGTTTCCCTTATCACTTGCGATTTGAATGGACTCACATAACTTGATCCAATAGTCATTTCGCACACTGCCTGGCAGCCTTTTGCACATCCTTCCTAGCTTGCTTCAGCTCACTGAGTGTGTTACGCGTTATTCTCTCCTTGTTTCTTAAGAGAGCTATCTCCTTTTTATCAATCAAGGGCTGAAGTGTCTGGCTGTTTGCCGCAAAGCAGTCCTGCCTCTTATGATCCACAGTGCCGTAAACCCCTACCGCTGTTTTATAAATAGTTTCCTTAAGTTTACTCCATTTATCATTTACTATACAATTTTCTGATGTATCATTGAAAGCGTCTTCAAGTTGCTGTTGAAATTCAAAGCACTTTCCAGGATCGTGAGTGTTAGTAATATTAATCCTGGGGCTAGACTTAGCTGTGTAGATTCTCTTTGGTCTCAGTCTAACCCTTGCAACAACCAAAGAATGATCTGTATCACAGTCAGCACTGTGGTAACTTCGAGTTAATGATGTATGGTTCAGATGTTGTCTCCGTGTGATAATGAAGTCCAGCTGATGCCAATGGCCGGATCTTCGATGTTTCCATGTGATCTTATGCATCTCTTTTGTTTTAAAAAAGGAGTTTGTAATACATAGGTCATTTCTAGTGCAATGTTCCAGCAGCCTTTGCCCATTATCATTCAGGCGACCGATGTTGTATTTTCCAAGGCACACTGGCCACGAACTCGAGTCCTTGCCCACAAGAGCATTGAAATCACTGAGCATATAAATGTAGTCGGATTTTGGAACTGCCTTGATCGCAGAGACTAGCTGCTCATAGAACATATCCTTCACATCATCAGAGGAAGCGAGTGTCGGTGCATATGCAGTGAGAATGGTGGCAAATCCACAGGAGGTTGCCAAGCGCAGTGATAATAATCTTTCATTACCTCCAGCTGGGATATCAATCATTCCCAGTAGCGAATTCTTCACTGCAAAGCCCACACCATGTTGCCTTTTTTCTGCCTGCCCTCTTCCCTTCCAAAAAAAGGTGTAAGACCAGGGATGGAGTTCTCTCCATAGCACAAAGCCTGGGCTAAAATAATGAAACCATGTGTTGCCCATGCAGCATGATCCCTCTCTCGGCCTGCCTAGTTCACTCCAGAGGAAAGTTAACACCTATACATCTGGAACAAGACAAGCTGCAGAAGCTGCCGGATCAGCAAAGCAATGCTCTAACTGTCCGCCTGTCGGAGCTTCGATCCTAGACCAGCTGCCAACCAAGGCTTAGGACCTGGTCTGCCCTGCCATGACTTATTTTGTCTTTGGGTTGCATTTCCTCGCACCAGGATAAGGCTAGTACTCTCCCAATTGCGCTCTTCCGCCCGAAGCCGTTGGCACAATGTGGGGTTGTCGGGTTTGGTAAGCGCCGCCCAACATTCGGCGCTGACAGAAAGCAGGTAGTACCGTCTACTGTCATACGGTAGCTCAGTCATATCTGACTAAGACCTGACGCCTATATATATATATATATATATATATATATATATATATATATATATATATATATATATATATATATATATACTAGCTGACCCGGCCCGGCTTCGCCCAGAACCTGGCGGAGATATGTCTGTCTGTCTGTCTGTCTGACCCGGCCCGGCTTCTCCCAGACCCTGGTGGGGAGCATCTCATTTAATTCATATAAGTAGTCATATAAGTTCCCGTTCCCGACTATCTATCTGTCTGTCTGTCTGTCTGTCTGTCTGTCTGATCCGGCCCAGCTTCGCCCAGTCCCTGATGGGGAGCATCTCATTTAAGTCTTATAAGTAGTCATATAAGTTCCCGTTCCCGACTATCTATCTGTCTGTCTGTCTGTCTGTCTGTCTGTCTGTCTGTCTGTCTGTCTGTCTGTCTGTCGGTCTGTCTGCCTGTCTGTCTAATCATTTATTGGTTGCAGTTAGAACAACCTTAGGTAAACGAAGACCAACTTACAAAAAGTATTAGAAAGAGCACTTGAAAGATCTTTACATCTTCCCCCAACAATTAACTTGGGTAAATGGAGAGGCGGCAGCAGCAGCAGTAGAAGAAGAAAAAGGAGGAGTAGAGGAAGAGGGAGGTGGAGGAGGGAGGAGGAGGGAAGAAGAGGGAGGCGGAGGGAGGAGGAGGAGACAGGAGTAGGAGGGAGGAGGAGGGATTAGGAGGAGGAGGGAGGAGGGGGAGGGAGGAGGAGGGATTAGGAGGAGGAGGGAGAAGGGGGAGGGAGGACGATGAGGGAGGAGGAACGAACGAACGAACAAACAAACTTTATTTTAAAAGGGTAACAAATTGGGCACGCAGGCCCGTCTTACATTCGGCCCTTTCAATCACTCATCTTTCATTCATCAAATGTGCATGTTACATTAACATAGGGGAAAAAACATTGTCAAATGGAGTTTGTAAGCATAAACAATGCATATTACGCATGATACATTCACATGAGAAAAAAAAAACATTATCAAATGAAAGTTGTAACCATAAACAGTGCATATTGCCATGTTGTGAGACACATCCCCCATCCACCCTCATATCCCGCAGCCACCAACACATCCCCGACCCACAAAACCTCCCCCACCTACCCACACATACCTCCACACACTCACACAGAACCAGGCGAACATACATGCCGCTACACATCCACTGATAACCCACCCACACACATTTCCCCAACAAGAAGAAGAAGAAGAAGAAGAAGAAGAAGAAGAAGAAGAAGAAGAAGAAGAAGAAGAAGAAGAAGAAGAGGAAGACGAAGAAGGAGGAGGATGAGAAGAAGAAAAGAAGAAGAAGAAGAAGAAGAAGAAGAAGAAGAAGAAGAAGAAGAAGAAGAAGAAGAAGAAGAAGAAGAAGAAGAAGAAGAAGAAGAAACCACACACACATACCCACACATCCTGCACCTATCCACACACATATCCCGCACTCTCACAATTTTCCCCACCCACCCACCCACACACACATCAGCCAACCTACACCCCACCCAATATTTGCCATCTCTCAACTACACATCCCCACCTATACACACATCCCCACCCATAAACACATCTCCCCACCTGCCCACACATATCCCCCACCCATAACCCAAAATCACACACCTCCCACCCACACACACCCCGCCACCCACATATACCCCACAAACACACATCCGCCGCTCACACACATCTTCTCACAATTACACACCTCCCCCACCCATACACTCATCTCTCACACACATCCACCCACTCACGTACACATCCATCAACCACTCACACACACACATCACCCACGTGCCCATCAACACATGCATCTCTCGTCTACCCTCCCACCCACAAAAACCCCAACAACCCAGCCAAACACACATCCCCCATCCTCGCATTCATCCTTCAATCACCTGCACATCCCACATATCCCCCACATCTCCCCTCCCACACAAAACTCCACCCATAAACACATTCCCCCCACACACCCATCCCCCACATACATTCCCCATACACATCTCCGCCCACACATCTCCCCAACCACTCACACATCCTCCACCTACAAACATCCTCACCACCCACACATACATCCTGCACCTACTCACATTTACCCCATCCACACTCACACACTCCCACCCACACAGACATATCCCATTCACAGACACCCCTCACACCGATTACACACCCATCCCTCAACCCACACAATCTCCTACACACCCATTCACCCACCCAAACACACACTCCCTACCCACACCCCTCCCAACCCACCAACACCCACATACTTCCAACTATCCTCTCAAATATCCCTCCCCCCCCCCCCCACACACACACACACACATATATCCCTCACATACACATACATCCAACACCGACTACAAATCCCTTCACACATCCACACATCACCCATTAACCCATACACATCCCCCACATACAACCCCTCCACACATACATTCCCCACATCCCCACACACACCCATATCCCTCACATACACACTCATACACACATCCTCACATCTAGACACATACATGATGCCCCACATGATCACTGAAACTAATAAGAACAAACTCCCACACTTTACACACAATTGAGACAATGACGATTGTCGTGAGAATTCTCGCAATTGCAAGAAGTGGAGAAATAATGTTACATATACATTATGTAGCATAAACTTTAGTGATGCAATTGAACTCTCTCTCTCTCTCTCTCTCTCTCTCTCTCTCTCTCTCTCTCTCTCTCTTGCTCTCTCTCTCTCTCTTGCTCTCTCTCTCTCCTCTCTCTCTCTCTCTCTCTCTCTCTCTCTCTCTCTCTCTCTCTCACTCTCTCACACATGTACATACACACATTCACATACAAAATACACACGCAAATACACGCAAATACACACATATACCCACGCACATACACACACCTACACACATCCATATACTTACGCACACGTACTCACATAACACCCGAAGATACACTTCCTCGCATACACTGCATGCATGCACACTTACACACACAATGTGGTGGATGGGTGGAGGCATGTATGTGTATCTGGGTTGTGTGTGTGGTTGGGTGGGGGAGTTGGGGTGAATGGGGGATGTGTGGGTGGGTGGTGGATGTGTCTCATAACATGGTAATATGTATCGTTTATGTTTACAAAATTCATTTGACAATGTTTTCTAGTTATATTTGGTCTCTGACTCAGATCCCTGGGTTCAACTCCATACTTGTAGGTCAGCATGGCCGAATGGATAAGAACACGTGTTCTTAAACATTCGGTGTGCTGATGCCGAGGTAAGGGGCTCAACCCCTACACCGGGCAGTTTGACCAAAATGCTGACCTATCGTCCTTGCTTGGAGATGTAAATTACAAGTACCTCTGAAGTCGAAGTGCATTCACTTGATGGCAAGGGACACTGTTAATAGGGGAAGCTAATCCACATGCAAAGTTCATTCTAGCATTACTTGAAATAGTGTGTATGGACTACACTTGAGTTCAAAGTTCAGTCCAATGCATGAATATGTATTGTGTATGGACTACACTTGAGTTCAAAGTTCAGTCCAATGCATGAATATGTATTGTGTATGGACTACACTTGAGTTCAAAGCAAGGGAGCGCAAATAAAAATCATGCTTCAGAGAATGTTCAATCAGACCCACAGCAGCCTGGTGACAATGATAATGATCAATCAGACCCACAGCAGCCAGGTGACAATGCTAATGATCAATCAAACCTACAGCAGCCTGCATCAATATATGAAATTATATCTCGAAATTGAGGCACAAAAGTTGTAAATATTGTCCGAAAACATGTACTTTGTGAATGTGGCGCCACTGAAATTCTGCTAAATAAGTGTTAAACACTGTACGACTAGTGCCACCTTGGTATCTTTGTTTCCTTTTTACTTGCATCCACAACCCTTCAATTGTTTGGGTGTGAATGCCACTGTGTACAGGGTCAACAAAGTTATTGGCATGAACAACAACTGCATGATCGTAGATGCCATGGTTTAGTTGACCTACGTTGTTGTAGCCTCGCCAGGCATCGGTGACAATGGTCGTTCCTGGTAAGACGTGATCACTTATAATGCGTTCCAGTGTTGTCGCATCTCGCCTTTCCACAACTTCCAACCAGCAACGACCACTACCACGTTCAACCAGGCCAACTACCCATTGACCACGACGAAAGTGACCACGGTGGTACTTTCGGTGGAAAAAGTAGCTCTCGTCAGCTTCAACGACCACTGACTGTCCCTGAGCATCAAATCCTCCCAACAATGGATTGTTACGCAGCATCCAGTTGTAACACTCTACCCGAGCTGATGGTCTGCCTGGCATTATAATATTTCTTTACATCAAGTAGAAACAAGTGTATTGAAAGCCTCTGTATCAGTATCGGTATCTCCGTATTTATTTATATGTAACTAAGGAAGTAGTCAAAACGGAAGTAATCACACAATGAGGTCCTGTAAGGGATTCTTATTCACTACATTTACTGCGGAACTATTTGGGACCGGAATTCGGAACAGTGCCTTAGTAACTAATGAACAATAATTAATTGGTGGCCATTTTTAATTGCTTATTAGGTCACAGCACATCCTATTGAAAAAGGATGTATCATTCTACATAATAAAATATACCTCTTGCCAGACTTTTAAGCTAACATTAATAATGCACAGGTTAATTAATGAATTAGTAAGTAATTAAATGCCATTTTCAACTGCTAATTAAGTCGTGATGCATCATATCTAAAAATAGATGACATGAGCAGTTAGGCTTCCCTACCCTGGTCACAATAATGTATGGTTGCTAAGATGTTTGTTTAAATACAAAACGTTTATAGTTGTAAGAAGTCCTTTTGTGATCATTTCAGCTGTCACTTTGACTGGGACACAAAGCAAACCTGCTCAGTGAGTGGATTTCTGAATATTTCTGTCCTCAATATCACAACAATCAAACATACATGAATGTCTCCGCTTAGAATTGACATACAGGCGTCATTGATGATTGAGGTACCGTTGGATGTGGTCATTTCAAGGCCTATCTATCTGTGGTGGTATCATTAGTGAATGCCCAATCTGAAAAAGTATGATCAAAATACCTGCCCTGAAGCCTGAGAGAACATCACTTAGAGAAATGGATTTTATTTATTTGTATTATTTGAAATAATATTTCTTGTGTCTAGATTTACAGGACTGGACACTTACCCATCATCACAACTTCGGCTATCCTCTGGACACCTGTCCTCTCTGAAGTGAGGGTGGGAAGGGTTCCTGGGAAACCCAATGAATCGACGAATAAAGTCATGGGAGTCCATGGTCCGGTGGGGGGACAGCAGGACGTGGACAACAAGTTGAACAATGGTCTAGTCTAGGTTCCAACCGTCAACTCACACGGTGCTTGGGTGGGGTAACAAGTTGACGGGCGCGGTGGTGGTGTAGAACTGCAACGTTGAGTGTGGTAGTTTAGCTAACTAGCTGAGAGATCTCAGGCCTGAGACAGCCAGCAGAAATTGCGTCACTTGTCTTACATCAGCTGCCCTACTTGGGCGGTTAATGTCGGACTTTCTGGAAGTTTCCTTGTTTTGTTTCGTTTCTCTTCCCTGATCGGTGTCCGCACACCACTGTTACCCCGGCTGGTTTCACACTGCACTCACACCAATACACACACGCGCGCGCATACACGCACTCACACCATCATCATGTGCGCTGCCAGCTAGTGTAATCGTTCATGCATCTCGCCATATCTGGCTCCATTGTGTTCTGGATCAATTCCACTGAGAATATTCCTCCAGCCCACCGCCCCAGTCCACCCAGCACCATTTGTCTCATGCTGTCCCTGCCTCCTCTACTACCACTGACTGTCCCTGTCGTCACGATGTTGTCCAGGGCCTGCTTCTCTCGTTAGATGACCAAACAGACCGTCTGTCGCCTTCATATATTGTATACAATGTTCTCCTGTCAGTACTTGTTCATGGCACCCGTTGCTGGTCACTGTGGCAGTACCATCTGTTCGCAACGTTCGTCTGAGAAACCACATCTCCTCCCCTCCTCCCCCCCCCCTCCCAAGCTCTTCTTAATGTAGCTCTTCGTTCATGTTCCACAGTACACAGCCATACAGTAGACCATCCTCTGTACAAATGGACAGCACTACTCCTGTTATCCAGCAAAAGTTATTAATTACACCAAATATGTGTCAGGGGTTTAAACGTCCTGATAGAGAAAAGCTAGTCAGTCAATATCCAAGTTGTGCACCAGAGACAGTCAGTATCCAAGTTGTGCACCAGAAACAGTCAATATCCAAGTTGTGCACCAGAGCCAGTCAATATCCACTTTGTGCACCAGAAACAAACAATACCCTAGTTGTGCACCAGAGACAGTCAATATCCAAGTTGTGCACCAGAGACAGTCAATACCCAAATTGTGCACCAGAGACAGTCAATATCCAAGTTGTGCACCAGAAACAGTCAATATCCAAGTTGTGCACCAGAGACAGTCAATATCCAAGTTGTGCACCAGAGACAGTCAATATCCAAGTTGTGCACCAGAGCCAGTCAATATCCAAGTTGTGTACCAGAGACAGTCAATATCCAAGTTGTGCACCAGAGACAGTCAATATTCAAGTTATGCACCAGAGCCAGTCAATATCCAAGTTGTGTCCCAGAGACAGTCAATATCCAAGTTGTGTACCAGAGACAGTCAATAGTGTACCAAG
>JACEFZ010011917.1:0-27348 GCA_014155875.1 Cepaea nemoralis | reverse complement strand
GATGATCAACATCACGGCACACGGGTGCAACCCATAAGTGCTCCGTTTTCCTCCTAACTAAAATCTGAGTATGGAGAAACTTCTCTCAGTGCACGAACTCCGTAGTAACGGCGAGGATCTTGAAAATACTTAAGGTAGATTTTTAACTTCAAATTTTGCCCGGGCAGCGCCGTTAGGCTACTCTATTTCGATTTCCAGCTGCCAAGGGATTTTTTACGTGCGCAACATTACACACGGGCGTCCTTCCATTTAACCATCGTAACGGTCTTTTTCCTAATTCACTGTGAACAGTCGTCACCAATGCTAACTATTTTCTGACTTGTTAGCAGTCCTCTGAGTACTCTCATTGCATTAAGTACTCCGGCTGCTCAAAGTATTCGCAACATTAGTCTTAGACACAATATCTTCGCTCCTCGAACTTCCTAATAATGTGTTCGTTTGCACTCATGATTCACTGCCATAACGCAGAGCAGTATTCTCATTCTGATATTCAAGGACAGTTACTTACTACATAAGAATCTTTTCATCTCTGAAATGCAGCCTATTTTGCTCTTAATCTATTGCATTCATCTTCCATTTGATGATATGAACATCACTACACAAGTACTGGAGCGAATTACTCATAGAAAAATAATCGATGTATCATACATGTTGGAGGAAACAGCAGAACCGGGACGGACATGACACAGTCGTATGGTAAACGCAACGTTCTTGTGCGAGTGAGTATCCTTGGTATAAGTATGCATCTCTGCAACTAAGCAGAGCAAGTCACTCACTTGTCTTGAAAGTCGGCATCTTAGGTGGAGGATATTAAACGGGTACTGAAGAGGGTTAAAGACACAGCGCCAGGCCCGGACGGGGTAAGGTACACCCATGTGAGTGTGGCATAACCGCTAACCACCATTATTCAGTTGACAAGAATGCACGCAAAAAAGAGGGGAAAATATAAACCAATTGACTACACCAACGCAAACTGAAACCAAACCTTAAAAACTAACGCAACATCAAAACTGAAAATGGAACAAGTGACAGATGACGTCAATTCTAGGAAACATTTCATCAGCCCAAACTCAGGAGATCATTGGATAAGAACAGACACGTGACAACGCCTCCATTCGAAAACCCGCTTAGAATATGTTAATCGCGCACTCTTTCTGCAAACTGCCTGATGAACAGACGTGAAAGCTAGTGTGACCGATTTTCAAATAGGGACGGCAGAATGTCTAGATCCGAGGTAAGATTGTTACTCCTTTGATGAAACTGATGACCAGATGTAGCCAGTGACAAGGAAGGGTATCCAGTGTTTGTAATGTCAATTGAAATGTATTATTATAAATTAAAAGCTCTGAAGTGAAAAATGCTCGACTGTAGATTCTGACGACGCAGAGCCGATTCCCGGGCAAACTGACACTCTAATACTCTTTTCGAATACTGCAATCTCTGATATTCTTAAAGATAGTTATTAACTTTAAGAAGTGCATAATAATACTACATTCTATTCTGGACAACTGTACGAAGTGATGATTCTAAAGCAATCCTGTGCCTTTCATCAGAAACACTGCTAAAAATGCTATCACTATCTACAGCTAAAATGACAGTTCGTGTACTAGAATGAGTGCCTTGTTCTAAAACAGACTTATCTATGTCTATTTTCAATTTAGAAAGCTGAAAGAGAAATCAAATCTTCCCTTTCTCCTTCATCTATTGAATAAATAGGGTTTGATGGAATAAATATTTATATTTGTGTCAAAATTTAATTAGATAAGGGCACTTATGAACTGCATTACATCAGAAAAGTTGTGCTTCGCGGAACTCCACCACCAGAAGTTGACTTAACTCATTACTCAACACAACTTAAAAACACAACCCACACCACCCAACACTCAACACCACACCACCCAACACTCAACACAACAACAACAGATAATGGGAAAGGAGTTATTATGTAAAGAAGAAGAAGAAGAAGTTGGTTAATTGGGAAAACACAGAGAATCATTTATACACACTACAAACCCAATTGAGTGATAGAAATGTTATAAATGTATGTCATTTATTTACATGCATCTTGACACCTCCTCACTCTTGTCACTGTCTTACTGTACACGTCTCACTGACCCCAGGTCCAATGAGAACTTACATACAGCAGGAACCAACTGAGACAAGGAGTACACAGTGTGATAAACTCTGACCACCCCACATTGACCCAACACTAGATTAGAGAAAAGAGGAGGGGGGGGGGGACTAGTTCCTACTTCAGGAATTTAGGTTCTTCCGACCTACTTCTAGAATATTGTATTGGGAAGAGTGTATATGTTTATGTGAATCTTACACAGTGAAATCTTGGTGGCAACCCATTGGCAACCAATGGGCATCCAACTGGCAACCAACTGGCCAACAACCAAACCAGATCAAAGAGAGAAAGAGATGAACCGCACTTGAGATGGAGGAATGACTTGGCCGTGAGCAGAGTATGGGGAAGCCTTCAGAGAAGCTACACGGGCAGACTTGAAGTGGATCCATCAGTCAATGGACCCAGGCTTATCCTAATCCTCCAATCGCAAGGTTACATATCTCGTAAAAAACACACAACACTCAGTCTCAAGAACTGATACATAAATGTATATGTATTACCTCCACACTTAACAAGTACAACATTCATATGTTTACAATATGTTTCCGTACTTATTGACATCTTATGTATTGATGCTTATTTGTTGATGGTCTGTGACATTGGTCCTATATGCATTTTTCTAATTTATCTTGTGTAAACCACAATAGAAAATGTATCTATCAGGCCAGAAGACACAGGCCCAGTCAATAAATAATTAACATTAACTGATCTTTGTTGATTAGTCAGTTCAACCTATCTGTGATTCACCATCTTATGTGTGTACACGAAGTTGTCAAGATCTATTTTGATTGGTTATGTGTTTAATTGTTTAAAAACAAATTAACTCATGAAGGAATATTAAATTGGGAGAGACTCAAGGTAAATCAACTGCTCAACATCCATGCTTTCTTAATATAAATCAGGCTGAGAGAATTCTCCAGACTTTCCTCAGATTTGATAAACAAAAAGGGGGGGCTCAAGAGCTAAAAGAATCCTTGGAGAAGGGGCAGATTCCCAGTTAGTAATTACTATTCTCACCAGGGCTATAATCTATATCTCCTAGACTAAATTAAATAAGACGAGGCCTGCAGATAACTCGAGGGTCATATTCTGGGGTTATTGAAGATAGAAGAGGATGGGGCCCAACTTCGTTGTTTAGAAATGGGGCATGCACCACAGTGATTTCCCACTCCCTTCAGAATATATGACATATTGGGATGGCTACGTCCTGGATGGTTCCCATAAATAAATTAAACAATTACATAATACATTGTGTGTAATTACACCATTACATAAAACATTGTGTAATTAAATGATTGCATAAAACATTGTATTACATAAAACATTAACACAAATATCTTTAGATTTTGAACATTGTCATTTTCTGATATGATATAACAGACATCATGTGGGGTATTGATTGATAGCCACATGATGTGAATGACATTTATAGATAAATAAGAGTAGGTGACTGATCATTTCTTCTGAATAAAGGGGGCCTCTTTCAAATAGGTTTATACTTCAGAAAAAGGTGCTCCAGGAGAAATATAGAGTGTGAATCTACTATTCAAACCCTACTTCTCTTCCAGAGAAGGTGTTCTTTTCCTGAGAAGTCTGATCTTACAGCATTTCATCAACCACCGGGAAATCTTATCCGGAGGGAAATCTCTGTCTAATTTCAGATTCTTTTCTTTTACTAGGGATTAATTCTGGTTACTTCAATGCCTGCTGCCTTTGGCTTTTCCAGCATTGACAGACAGACATAACATAAAGTGTTTAATATTGTGCATGCTCTGTTGTATACTTGCAGATCAGGGACTGACAAGCTTACGCGGATCAGACCACACTGCATTTATATTTTTTTTAGGCAGGGCAAATAAAGCAATAAATTCTAGGCATGGCGGAAACTGCTAAGTTTCGGGCCCAAATAACAGAAACAGGTAGGGAATGCGGGTTAGATGGCCCTGAGCTAGCTAACTATATTTCAGAGGCATTCGACAAAAGAGAAAGACTGCAAGCGGAATTGGCCCTCAAAGAAAAACAGCTTCAGGCTGAATTAGCGGAGAGGGAAAAACGACTTCAGGCAGAGATAGAGGAGAAAGAGAAACGATTTCAAGCAGAATTGGAGGAGAAAGAGAAACGACTACAGGCTGAAATGGAAGATAAGGAGAGAGAGCGTCAACACCAACTGGAGTTGAAGAGGATGGAGACTGAATTGGAGATCCGGAGACTAGAGAAGGGGAGTGGTCCTACACCCTCAACCTCATCAGGATTGCCAGTGACAGAACCACATCCTCACGTCTCCCACCTTAATTCAGGAGCTATGTCATTTCCGCTGGAACCCTTCAATGAACAGACTGACCACATCGAAGGATTTTTATCACGCTTCGAGGCAATGGCTGTCAGCTGTGGGCTTGAAGAAGGGAGATGGGCGACGAAGTTAGCGCAGGCTTTAAGATCTACCGCGTATGACGTGTTCTCGAGGCTTACTCGTGAGGAACAACAGGAATACGAAACACTCAAAAAGGCACTCTTGAGCCGATTCGAAGTGGACGGGGATTCTTACAAAGGCTCGTTTCAAAACCGCAAGGAAAGAACAGGGTGAGAGTTATGCGCAACTAGTTGAAAGACTGAGGTCATACATACAAAGATGGGCTTGCTTAGGAGGATTTGAGGAGAGTTTTGAGGGACTCCGTGAAATGATCATCATTGATCAGATAAAGGGGAAGATGTCGAATGAAATGAAAGCATTCTTAACCCAAAACGGGGCTGACCGCCTAGAAACTATAATCATCCTGGCAGAGAGATTTGAAAAATCTCAGAAGGAGATGGGAGGAAAGGGACGTTCGAACAACACCCCCTCTCAAGATAAAACTCCAAAGCCAAAGGAGGGTGAAAACACTTTAGCCACCAAGAAAAATGGGAAATCCAAGAAAAACACTCAAAACACAGCCCAAACAGCGCCGAAGGAGGAAAAACCATTCTGTACCCATTGCAAAATTAGAGGTCACACATTTCAGAATTGCAGGAAGAAGCCACCTCCACACACAGCGGCCTGTTTGGCCAACCGAAAAGAGAAAAAAGTGAGCACTGGTGAAACGTCCAAACAGACACCTCATCAAGACACATCATCTCGTATTCCGGTTGTAGAATCCATCTTGCTAAATGGATTCAAAACGACCTGTTTATATGATACTGGATTATCGTATGACTGTGTTGTTTCATCATCCTTAGTTCACCCTGAACAGGTGACAGAGGAAATAGTGGAATTACAGGGACCACTGAAGAGTTCAACAAATATGTCTCTTCCAGTGGCAAAAGTGAACATAGCCTCGCGGTATGTCACTGGGACAATCAAGGCAGCAGTCTTGGACGATCCAATATATCCTGTAATCCTCGGCTGTAGATTTATCGTTCTAGGAGAACCTGTTCAACCTGTGGCGATGGCGACCATGACCACTCGATCCCAGGCGAAAAAGACTCCAGAAACAACTACGCCAATCCCTCGAACGGAGGAACTGAAGAGGGCACAAGAAGGCCGACAGCACCTTGGATCCCTGCTTCAGAAAACTGCCAAAATCACATTTACCTCTACGTAAAGGTGATCTGTTCATGAAGTCAGCACTTCTTTACAGAAAAGCAGGACGAGCTGGACAAGAGTTTAATCAACTTGTTGTACCAACTCAATACAGGACTCAGATCTTGAAAATGGGTCATAGTCTACCATTCAGTGGGCATATGGGTATCAACGCTACTACACAGCGGATTACTACTCACTACTTTTGGCCAGGGATGAACTCAGACATACAACGGTTTGTAAAATCATGCCCACAGTGTCAGAAAGTATCACCAAAACACCGGACACCACCGGCAATGTTGGGAGAATCGCCAATCACTGGGATTCAATTTGAGAAAGTGGCTGTAGACATAGTCGGACCTCTCTCAGCAACGAAGAGGCGAAACCGATTCATATTAACGCTTGTGGACACAACAACCATGTGGGCCGAAGCGGTTCCTATGCCCAGCTGTGACTCCAAACACGTCGCTGATGCATTATTAGGAATATTCACCCGTCTAGAATTCCCACAAAGGATCTTGACGGACAACGGTTCACAGTTTCGTGGTAAGCTAATGGAATAGACCTTCAGACTTTTTCATGCACGCCATATCTTCAGTTCACCATATCACCCTCAGTCAAATGGACTTGTGGAAAGGTGGAACGGTACATTGATTAGTATCCTTCGCAAAATTGCCCAGGAGAAGACAGAGGATTGGGACTTGTATTTACCCGCAGCTTTATTCGCTTACAGGGAAGTACCCCATCACTCAACAGGTTTTGCTCCAGCCACACTGTTGTTTGGACGACCGATCAAAGGACCACTTGAGGCGTTACTTCGAACCTGGACCGATAATACTACAGATGATACAGTCGTGACTGCATCTACATATGTTGCCGAGTTGAAAAATCGTTTACAACACAGTTGGAAACAAGCGAATGTCAATCTACGTCAAGCCAGACGAAGAATTGCTCGTAATTTCAACCGCAAGGCAAAGGATAGAGAGTTAGAGGTAGGAGAGAAGGTGATGTTGCTGCTTCCAACCAGTCAGAATAAGCTGCAAATCGGATGGAGAGGACCTTATGTAGTGACGGAGAAGATCTCACGTACCAACTACAGAATTTCAGTCAAAGGCAAGATGAAGGTATTTCACATAAACCTCTTGAAGAAGTATCATGAAAGACCCTCAACCACCGAACCTGCACATCTGATGGCCATGAGTGTGGCTACTGAAGTCGAAGAAGGATCAACAATGGGAGTCGAGTACCCACTGCAAGCCAAAGAGACCTTTAAGGATGTGGAAATCAATCCCAACTTAACAAAGGATCAGCAAAAGCAGATTAGGGAACTTATGGCGAAAGTATGCAGAAGTACTTACTGATAAGCCAGGAAAAACTGATTTGGAGGAATTTGACATGAAGTTAAATGACACAGTGCCTGTGCGAGTCAAGACTTACCCAGTTCCTTATGCAAAGCAAAAGACTTTAGAGGAAGAAATACAACAGCTGCTCACCGCAGGGATAATCTCACCATCTGAATCACCTTACAGTGCTAGCGTCGTTTTATTGAGAAAGCCAAGTGGAGAACATAGATTGTGCATCGATTATCGACAGCTCAATGCCATTACTGAATTCCAAGCAGAACCTCTGCCTGATCAGAATAAACTCTTCACAGCACTCAACCGAGCTAAGTACTTTACTAGGATTGATCTCAGTAAGGGATATTATCAGATTCCTGTAAAACCGGAAGTTAGACCATGGTTAGCTTTCAGCACGCCTGGAGGACACTATGAGTTCAACGTTCTTCCATTCGGATTAAGTAATGCTCCCAGCGTTTTTACACGTATGATGAGAAAATTACTTGACCCACTACAGCATCCAGACATTAGTCACTTCATGGATGACATCCTGATCGCAACTGAAACATTTGAAGAGCATGTAGAAACACTGCATCTTTTGTTCAGGCGCCTCAGAGAAACTGGATTGACGGCTAGACCAAAGAAGTGTCAAATAGGATTCCAAGAATTGGACTTTCTAGGTCATAAGATATCTCATGGACTGATAACTCCACAAGAGGGAAATGTGGACAAACTCCAGAGAGCACCTCGTCCAAAAACAAAGAAGGATGTAAGATCATTTGTATCCTTATGTGGATTCTATCAAAAATACATCAAGGACTTCAACACTCTGTCAGCACCTTTAACGGATCTTACCAAAAAGGGGAAACCAGAGAAAGTCACTTGGTCAGCTGACTGTGAGAGAGCTTTCACAGCACTAAAGCAGGCATTAACTGCTCATCCAGTCTTACATCTACCAGACCTCGACCAACCATTCGTGCTGCGCACCGATGCCAGTAACATAGGAATTGGGGCAACGTTGTTGCAGAGAAAGGGAGATGTACCATCAGAGCTATTCCCTGTAGCCTATGCTAGCAGGAAATTAAATGCAGCAGAGAGAAATTACAGTACTATCGAGAGAGAATGTCTTGCGCTCGTATGGAGTGTACAGAAATTTCAGACATACCTATATGGCAATCACTTCACAGTGCAATGTGACAATCAACCACTCATGTTTCTCGCAGCATCCAAGACTCTGAATGCCCGACTTATGAGGTGGTCGCTGCTTCTTGAACCTTACACGTTCCAGGTTGAATATGTTCCTGGGAAAATGAATGTGGGAGCGGACTTCCTGAGTCGACACCCAGTGCCTGATGAACCAGGTCAATCAGATGCAGAAGAGAATACAAGGGAGGAAAACACGGGAACAGCTTGATAACTGAAAATGTTGGAAACATAGTTCCATACCGTAGAACAATCTGGGGTGGGGCCATGTGGCATAACCGCTAACCACCATTATTCAGTTGACAAGAATGCACGCCAAAGAGAGGGGAAAATATAAACCAATTGACTACACCAACGCAAACTGAAACCAAACCTTAAAAACTAACGCAACATCAAAACTGAAACTGGAACAAGTGACAGATGACGTCAATTCTAGGAAACATTTCATCAGCCCAAACTCAGGAGATCATTGGATAAGAACAGACACGTGACAACGCCTCCATTCGAAAACCCGCTTAGAATATGTTAATCGCGCACTCTTTCTGCAAACTGCCTGATGAACAGACGTGAGAAGCTAGTGTGACCGATTTTCAAATAGGGACGGCAGAATGTCTAGATCCGAGGTAAGATTGTTACTCCTTTGATTAAACTGATGACCAGATGTAGCCAGTGACAAGGAAGGGTATCCAGTGTTTGTAATGTCAATTGAAATGTATTATTATAAATTAAAACCTCTGAAGTGAAAAATGCTCGACTGTAGATTCTGACGACGCAGAGCCGATTCCCGGGCAAACTGACACTCTAATACTCTTTTCGAATACTGCAATCTCTGATATTCTTAAAGATAGTTATTAACTTTAAGAAGTGCATAATAATACTACATTCTATTCTGGACAACTGTACGAAGTGATGATTCTAAAGCAATCTTGTGCCTTTCATCAGAAACACTGCTAAAAATGCTATCACTATCTACAGCTAAAATGACAGTTCATGTACTACAATGAGTGCCTTGTTCTAAAACAGACTTATCTATGTCTATTTTCAATTTAGAAAGCTGAAAGAGAAATCAAATCTTCCCTTTCTCCTTCATCTATTGAATAAATAGGGTTTGATGGAATAAATATTTATATTTGTGTCAAAATTTAATTAGATAAGGGCACTTATGAACTGCATTACATCAGAAAAGTTGTGCTTCGCGGAACTCCACCACCAGAAGTTGACTTAACTCATTGCTCAACACAACTTAAAAACACAACCCACACCACCCAACACTCAACACCACACCATCCAACACTCAACACAACAACAACAGATAATGGGAAAGGAGTTATTATATAAAGAAGAAGAAGAAGTTGGTTAATTGGGAAAACACAGAGAATTATTTATAAACACTACAAACCCAATTGAGTGATAGAAATGTTATAAATGTATGTCATTTATTTACATGCATCTTGACACCTCCTCACTCTTGTCACTGTCTTACTGTACACGTCTCACTGACCCCAGGTCCAATGAGAACTTACATACAGCAGGAACCAACTGAGACAAGGAGTACACAGTGTGATAAACTCTGACCACCCCACATTGACCCAACACTAGATTAGAGAAAAGAGGAAAGGGGGGGGGGGGGGGGACTAGTTCCTACTTCAGGAATTTAGGTTTCTTCCGACCTACTTCTAGAATATTGTATTGGGAAGATTGTATATGTTTATGTGAATCTTACACAGTGAAATCTTGGTGGCAACCCATTGGCAACCAATGGGCATCCAACTGGCAACCAACTGGCCAACAACCAAACCAGACCACGAGAGAGAAAGAGATGAACCGCACTTGAGATGGAGGATGACTTGGCCATGAGCAGAGTATGGGGAAGCCTTCAGAGAAGCTACACGGGCAGACTTGAAGTGGATCCATCAGTCAATGGACTCAGACTTATCCTAATCCTCCAATCGCAAGGTTACATATCTCGTAAAAAAAAACACAACACTCAGTCTCAAGAACTGATACATAAATGTATATGTATTATCTCCACACTTAACAAGTACAACATTCATATGTTTACAATATGTTTCCATACTTATTGACATCTTATGTATTGATGCCTATTTGTTGATGGACTGTGACATTGGTCCTATATGCCATTTTCTAATTTATCTTGTGTAAACCACAATAGAAAATGTATCTATCAGGCCAGAAGACACAGGCCCAGTCAATAAATAATTAACATTAACTGATCTTTGTTGATTAGTCAGTTTAACCTATCTGTGTTTCACCATCTTATGTGTGTACACCAAGTTGTCAAGATCTATTGTGATTGGTTATGTGTTTAATTGTTTAAAAACAAATTAACTCATGAAGGAATATTAAATTGGGAGAGACTCAAGGTCTATCAACTGCTCAACATCCATGCTTTCTTTATATAAATCAGGCTGAGAGAATTCTCCAGACTTTCCTCAGATTTGATAAACAAAAGGGGGGCTCAAGAGCTAAAAGAATCCTTGGAGAAGGGGCAGATTCCCAGTTAGTAATTACTATTCTCACCAGGGCCATAATCTATATCTCCTAGACTAAATTAAATAAGACGAGGCCTGCAGATAACTCGAGGGTCATATTCTGGGGTTATTGAAGACAGAAGAGGATGGGGCCCAACTTCTTTTGATTAGAAATGGGGCATGCACCACAGTGATTTCCCACTCCCTTCAGAATATATGACAATGAGTAACATGAAGGACGGGGACTTTGAGGAGATGTCTCTTTGTTTCAACCTACGCATGGATATTGCGGAAATACCCCAGAATTAGCTGCACAGCTACCTGGTCCCACTACCAAAACCAGGTAAGGATCACTCCTGACTTAATGGATGCGTATTATAAAGTCCCCGAAAAGATAGTAGACCGAAGGCTCCTGCGACATTTGGAACGTAGTGATCTACTTCGCAAAGAACTCGGGAGTTACCGGCCTGGGAAGGACACCTGGGCCAATGTGGCTACTTTGGCATTTGATGTCTATGAGGGCTTCCATGATAAACAAGAGACAGTGACTGCAGCTCTTGATCTAGTGCATGCGTATAACAAGGTTTTGTATGATCGGCTGATTTACTCTCTATTGGACATGGAGGTATGCCCTTGCCTTGTCAGATGGGTTAGATGAATTTGCGGCAGTCCTTTATGAGCGTAAGTGTCATAATCTCCCCATTAGTTCTACCGCGTCGTCGTCTATGACGCCTGACGAATACAGCCAGGGGTCTACCGGTGAGCGACGCTAACCACACTGTGTCAGGAAGGGCCAGTCGATGAACGCATGTGAGACATGATCTCCACGCAGTGACGCAGGCCCGCGTAATGAGGCTCACAGCGGTTAGCCGGCAGACGGCTTGGGAAAGTTGACGGAGACAGACGTGATTGAATGATGCTCGTATGTATGAACGCCATAGAGAGAACGCCTGTGAGAAGATATGACTTGCGCCTGTTAGTTGTGTAGTAGTGTATTGATATATTTATTGAATGTATTATTGCATTGTCATTGTATGATACATGTAAATTGTTGCGACGAGTGAGATGTGTGAATAAAGTGTTTGCATTGTAAGTGTAGTGCGTCACGTTAAGTCATTCTGTGACCGTGTTTTGTATCACACTTGTTGGTATGTACGAGCCAGTGTCCTTGCTGTAAGCAAGACTCTGACAGTAAGGTTGCGCTGCGCTAGGGTTCCTGGACTTCTGATCCATGTGCTATTACACCTGGGTTGCCACAGGGATCTGCCTTGTCCTCAGTGCTCTTTAATGTCTACACCAGCACAATCGCAGCTATTGAGATACCAGGTGTTGGTAGAATTTTGACATTTGCAAATGATGTGCTGGTGTAGAGACAGGGCAGAGAAAGGGAAAGTGTAGCTGTAGATTTACAGGTGGCAGTAAACAGGTTGACAGAGTGGTGCAGGGACGTAGGTGCCGTTATAAACCCAGACAAGGCATCGGTGTTGTGGATAACCTTGGATAACCGGATTGTGAAGGCAAATGTACCATTTATTATATTTAATGGATGCCCTCTTAGTAGAGAGAGTAAATTAAAGACAGGTGTATGTCTTTTAGGGATTATATGTAAGCTTTAGTGTTGAAGTCTGGTAGGGGACTTAATGCTTTGAAGGTGACGGCAGCAATTGGGGTAGAGCAGAGAATGCTTTTCCGGCTCTATCAGCAGTCAATAATTTCTGTCATTGAGTATGGTTAGGGGCTACTGAGAGTATCAAAGAGCCAGCTTTAAAGATTGGGAAGCATACAAAATGCTGATATGCGTGTGATTCTGGGGTGCACAAAGGACACACAAATTATATGCATGAGGCATATCCTGACGCTACCAACAATGCCGGATAGGCATAGGGTCCTTTAGGCCAAATGGTACCTGAGAGTTGCTGCAGATAGAAATCACCCAGTGCATGAAGTCATGGATATGGTCAAGGGTCATAGACTAAGACGAAGCAGGTCCTGGATGGCACAGGCGCAAATATCTATACGTCAGTTCTGTGATCTAGAGACCATCAATCGTGAAGAAGAGTGAGTTGAAGAACCGGCAGACAGGACGGACTGGCACAAAGTAATATTAACACTGGACATGTGTTGAAATGCAACAGAGAACCTGTAATTTGGTATGGATGTGAAGCATGCAATATGTACACAAGCTGAAAAATATCTAACGCCGGTCGACATGTGTTGCAATACAGTTTATTGTTTGAATCGACAGCGTTATTACAACCTGTGGCAATCTAAAATAACGCTTCTATTGTCGTTTACACAGATTATAGTCGTCACTAGGAAGAACGAAATACCACAATGTAATATACAAGTAAATGAGAATATTCTTCAACAAGTGAATAGGTACAATTATCTCGGAACAGTAATAGCATCTGATGGGAGATGCCTTGAAGAAATTAGAACAAGAATCGCCATGGCAAAAGTAGCCTTTAGCAAGATGAAAAACGTATTGACCAATAAAAAAAATGTCAATTGAAACGAGAAAAAGAGTGTTGAGGCGCTACACAGAAATGTACTTTTATATGGATGTGAAGCTTGGAGAATGTGCAGTCAAGCTGAAAAACATCTGATGGCTGTAGAAATGTAGTTTCTGAGGAAAATGCAAAGATTACAATGGACAGCTAGAAAGACCAATGAACAAGTCCTTCAAGAAACAAATGAAGATCGTAAACTGATTAGAGACATTAGGCGTAGACAGTCAGAATTTTTTGGGCATGTTATGAGAAGAAATGAATTGGAGAACTTGGTGACAACAGGTAAGATCGAAGGGAACAGACCAAGGGGAAGACCTAGAAGCAAATACATGGATGGCTTGGCCTCGTGGCATGGTCGAGACAGAAACACGGAGCTGATCCACGACCATGGTGATCGAGTGAGATGGCAAAACATGACCGTCCACGCTTACCGGCATGGCACATGATGGATGGATGGACTGTCGTTTCATTGAGACTCTAAGGGAGTCTGGTCAGCATGCGCCGAATAAGGTATATTCTCTCTCTCTCTCTCTCTCTCTCTCTCTCTCTCTCTCTCTCTCTCTCTCTCTCTCTCTCTCTCTCTCTCTCTCCAGAAACTGGATGGTCATACAATCACATAATGCCTCCGCGATGAAGTGTTTGCTCCACCTGTCTGTGAAGTTCGTGTCTTCGTTTCCGGACTGCGGCATTCCTTTCACGACTGCAATTTTCTCTGGGACTCCTGGGTCGTCGCTGGAGCTATGAAGTTCATGCTTCGTGAGACGCCTTCGACAGACCATTCTGAAGAAAGACACCGAGCTACATGGGATACCGTGGTTACTTAAAGTGGAATAATCAATCTGATGATTGGTATCATGTATTGCCACTGGAAGTAAAGGCCACCTGTATGATATTGACAACATCACTAACAGAGTGCCGATTTGTCTATACACAATATAGGAATATCCAATACCCAGTGTTCCTCAAGGCGTCTTAAAGCTAGCGTAACCTATTAATGATTCTGTTCTTAGCCAATTACTTGAGGTATTTGATCGCTTGTATTCGAGGCTTGGTGACCACGCCTCCACCGTCGCCCAAATGATCACAATTTCATTTACAAGGCGGATATCAATGCATAACTGGTTTTTAACTTGCCTAGGCATGCAAGCTTACAGTTGAGGAATACCCTTTAATTTATAATCCAATATTTAAATTCACAAAGACTGCCTTCTCATTAGCTGATTAATGATTATCCTCAAATAATAAACAGGTTGGGCGTGGTTACAACATACTAGAACACAGCGGAATGGCTGGAACGTGTGCCCAACCAACAGAAAACACCCCAGAGAAGACTATATAAGTGGAACAATCGCGTGCTTTTGACGATGCCACTGTCATATTTTGAATATAGTAATATAGATCACTGTGAGCTTCAAATTAGATACCGGTAGTAAGTATATCTTCTTTTTCTTCTCCTCCTCTTACTCCTCCTCCTCCTCCTACTACTCCCCTTCTTCTTCTTCTTCTTCTTCTTCTTCTTCTTCTTCTTCTTCTTCTTCTTCTTCTTCTTCTTCTTCTTCTTCTTCTTCTTCTTCTTCTTCTTCTTCTTCTTCTTTACTACTGTTTCAGTTTGACCTGTGAATGTCGTGGGTTCGTTTTACTATATGCCTGGGAAGAGATGAAGAGGAAGGCCAAAGAGAAGATGGGTGCAGGATGTATCTTATGATCTCCAAATCGGTGTACGGACGCGGAACATCTTGTTTATTATCAAGAAGTTTTCCGGAAGGTTATTATGGGAGCGAGGTTCTGCAAGGGACATGCTACTGAATGAATGAATGAATGAATGAAGCGTCGTTCTGGCCACGAGTGTAATTGTTCAGGAGTTTCCTGGGTATCATCGCTGGAGCTACGAAATTCATGCTTAGTGAGTTTCTTTCTGTTTTCCGCTCTGCGGAAAGAGACCGCGCCGCTTGGCGTAAAGTCACGCTGACATCTGAACCATCACGACTTTACTACTGTTTCAAAAGTACTTAACCACCTTTGGCGATGTCGTATCTGCTAACGTTCACTGCTGTACGTTTGATGCCTGGATGCCCTAGCAGATGCCTGACTATTATTGGATTAATTCCATATATAGACACCACAACAACCAGTCTGGAAGCTATGGTATAGATTGTACTTGTGTTTGTTGTGACCTCTTCGCAAAATAACAAAGATGCCATGATCTTGTCCAGCAAGTTAGTTAGTTAGTTAGTTAGTCGACAGATCATCCTCGTTGCACATCGAACCATTCAGTCCATAAGTGCTCGGATCCCCTCCTCAGCAAATCCCGCAGCGTGTAGCGGCTAACGACGCCAGTTCTGTGTTGGTTTATCAATCTTCTTTGGCGTCCTGCGTAGTGTTCTTGTTTGGCCATCCCTCTTTTAATTTGCTGCTCTCGCAGTCTGGCCATTGTTGTAGATTCACAGTCATCACTTGGTTCTCGCAAAAGTCTCACTTCTCGTAGAGCATTCAGAATGTCAGCCTGGTCCATGGCGCGTCCGCCCTCCACAGTAGCCTCACCTGCGAGCTTGTCAGCCCGCTCATTTCCTTGTACTCCCGCATGCCCTGGCACGAAGATGAAACTAATCTTTGCCAGCCGAGACCGCTTCAGAGGCAGTAACCATTCTCTTCGGATCGACCCCTCCTCTATCCTCTTGATCATGTTCATTGAGTCGCTAAGGAAACAAGCCCTAGTGAATGTCTGTGTCTCGAGCCATGTTATTGCTTTACTTACTGCCATGACTTCCATGGTCAGGCTACTTGTGGTTTCAGTGAAAGCACCAGAGTCCTCCTTCACAATTCTCCCTCCGGCCCGAGCTGTAAAGGCCCATGAGCTTCTCACATGTCGGACGACCGACCCATCTGTGTAGTTGACCGCGTCACCGTCTAGCGAATTCTCGAAAATCAACGCTTGTACTTCAGCCTCAACAGCAGCCGGATTTTCTTGTCTGCATTTTCTATCTAGTTGGATGCAAACTGAAAAGGATGTGCAGAAGTCTGTTGGCACTTGCACCCACTCCTCGCCAGGTTCTAAGTCCTCAAGTGAACACACCTGTTGAAGAATGTCTTCGGCTTGACCCATCCACGACCGTCCTCTTTTTAACCTGCTGCCCTTCACCTTCCTAATTTCACTATGCAGTGGATGTTATGTGTTTGCGTTAATTCAGAGGTAGGCGCGTGCCCTGCAAACTTGTATTCTCTCTTCAATGGTTGGAAAATCAAGAAGGTAGCGCATCGCCCTGCATGCTGTATCTCTTGTACATCCAAGAATAATGCGCATAGCTTCATTCTGTATCCTTTCCATCCTTTCTATCTGCTTATGGCTGAGAGTCAGGATTGCCATTGCATACTCCAAAACAGACATGACCAACCCCTCGTACAGAAGACATAGATGGCGCTGCTCACAGTTTGCTGCCGCCATCACCCGCATCGCTGCCAAACCCCGCTTGGCCTTTGTTATCACCTGGTCTATGTGCACATTATAAGCAAGGCTTCGATCAAACCGTATCCCCAGGTAATTCATTGCCTGCGTTCTTTCCACCGTCTCTGAACACAGCATTACAGTTGGTGTTGGATTGTTGACAATATGATTATTCAACGAGAACCAAGTCACTGTTGCCTTTGTTGGGTTGACCATTGCCACAGCTTCATCACACCAAGTACTTATGCGATTGAGTTCGGTTTGTAGTTCCACAGCAACCTCCTCTCTATCCTTACCCTGACGATACACTAAAACATCATCGGCATATGACAATGTCCTGCCAGGTCCAGTGATCTGCTCACTGGTGATTCTCACTGTGTAGGCGTTGAACAGTACCGGAGATAATGGTGATCCCTGTGGTAGGCCAGGATATATTGTTGTTGGTTCCGAAGTCCAACTGCCACATCTAAACACTACTTTCCGTTGGAAGAGGGCTGCAGCGATCCAATTAAGGAGGAATGGACTTATGTTTAGTTCAAGAAGCTGAAACATTAAAAAATCCAGTGGTACTCTGTTGTATGCGTCCTCAAGATCAATCGCTGCAGCAACGGTTTCAGTGCCTGAGTGGAAACCTTCATAGACATCATGGGCAAAGACTGCTGCATTGGTCCAGGTTTCTCTTTTTGGACGGTACATCTAAAAACTACTTTCCGTTGGAAGAGGGCTGCAACGATCCAACTAAGGAGGAATGGACTTATGTTTAGTTCAAGAAGCTGAAACATTAAAAAATCCAGTGGTACTCTGTTGTATGCGTCCTCAAGATCAATCGCTGCAGCAACGGTTTCAGTGCCTGAGTGGAAACCTTCATAGACATCATGGGCAAAGACTGCTGCATTGGTCCAGGTTTCTCCTTTTGGACGGTACCAACCCAGGGTAGGTGGGAAAACACCTTGCCTCTCTAGTTGGCTTGATATTTTCCTGGCAATTACCTTCTCCAGCAGCTTGCCTATTGTATTCTGCATGGTTATAATTCGATATCCCTGAATTTTTTGGTGGTCTTTGTCAGGCTTCGGCAAGGGAATCAGCTGTGTAACCATTCCTCCTTGATGCTAGCACTCCCTATACTGTTGTTGTACATGTCTGCTAGTTTCTCTAGCTCATTGTCGGTACACCTATTTATGTCGTCGTATCTTATGCCATCAGGACCTGGAGCACTGTTTTTTGATCGTCGAAGCACAGCCTTGATTTCTTTCACTGTCACTGTGTCTTCATCCGAAGTGTTCTGGGCCTTGCATCTGTCTGAGGTGACCTCCTTGGCCAGATTTCGGCCTCCCATGTCAGTCTGGTTGCTCTGCTCAAGGTAGCGTTCAAAGAGGGCTTTGCCCTTGTCCTCGTCAGTCCTCTGCCAGATGAGGTCAGCACCTTGGAAGTCAGAAATGCTCTTATTCTTGACTACACCACTCATGCTTTTATGTAGTCGCCAGAACAATTTCAGTGACTTGTCTGTGCTTACTCTTTGACACACCTCTGCCAATTTTTCGCTTTTAACCACCTTGACCAGTTTGTTATTTTTGAAATAGCTTACTTTTGTGTGCATCTCTCTTTCTAAGTGCAAGCAGGGACTAGGATGACCAGCTCTGTTCTTCTTGACATTTTGCCATCTCCTTACAGCACTACGCTTATCCACCCAAGCCTTCTCCACCTCGAAACTCCACCACGGTGGCTGCTCCCAGCTTTTTTTCCTGCCCTGAAACATTCTGCGCTTGTCACGTCTTATTTTACTCACCACATCTTGCCCTGTACTGTCATACTGGAACGTCTTTACCTTTAGCTTGTGCTGCCTGGTTCTACCTTTCTCCACCAATATGCTGCAAGGGTGGTGGTCGCTGCCATGGTGTCCTAGGACACCCCATCTACACACTGTAGTGAGTGAAGGTGAAACTAGCGCCAGATCAATAGCACTGTCCTCATCGCCTGGACGGCTTGCTGTCCTGGTGACACAGCCACTGTTGATACAAACCAGGTCGATGGTTTCCAGTGCAGTCTCGAGTTCCTCCCATTGTGTATTGAAGGAAGTGTTTCCCCATGATCTGCCTTTAGCGTTGAAGTCACCACAGAAAATAACATTTCTCTCGTGGCCTAATATGCCACTTAAGCACTGCCACTTCTGGGCGTCCACACTCGCATTGCGGGCATAAACATTAACCAACACGAATAGTATACTGGAATGAACTCTCAACGCCTGTATTTGTATATCGTCACTGTCCCAACTGGACATGTCTAGCTCTGACGCCACCATGCTGTCTCGAACGAGAATCGCCGTTCCCAGATGTCGTCTGTTGTAGAAACATTTGAAGCCGGCAATTCGGAGTAGCTGATCGCCCAGTCTCGTCTCCTGGAGTGCTACAATGTCGTTCCTGTAAACTAGGGTTTCTAAAATAGAGCCCCGTTGTTTTACACTGGCACAGTTCCAATATAGAATACGGATGTTCCTGACACCTAGACGGTGACACTTGAGTCTAAAACGTCTCAAACCACCGCGCTTACCTTGCTTCTTTCTCACTGCGCGGCTACCACGCCGCTTCGTTATGTTGACTGCTGACCGCTCGGAAAACACACGTTGTTCAGCCATTTTGAAAAAACGTAAACACAGACTGCTGAGAACCACACACGCTGCTGTAAATTCACTTAAGGATGGCTTCGCTCGATGCACGAACTCCGTAGCACCCGCGCAGATCTTGAGTAGAAACTCCTGGTTTTACATCCTGGCACACCAATTACACGCAAGAGATGAATAAATCCATCCCCTACGCGAAAAAGTTAACGAACACAAAACAACACGACCGTCCGTCGCCATCTTGAAACCGGAATAAAGTTGATGATCAATGAAATGGATACTTTAAATTGTGCTTAAATTATTTTGTTGTAGAGACGTGACCAGCCGTGCAATGCGGTATGTGTCCTATTTATTATGAATTTAGCAGCTGGATCGTATCCCTTGAATTACGGAATATTTTAGAAGAAATCTCATTTTCATTTATTCATCTACCTCGAGTGTTTCTTTTCTTTTTGTAGAAGAAGGTTTTTATAATCAATAATTTGAGTATAGGTGGTCTCCCTTGCGAAGGGGTTAGCGACTTTCTCCGTAATCCCGCATATCCACGTGAAGAACACAGCTGCGCGAGATTCGGTAGCAGATCGCGTCTCGTTGGTTACTTACGGGGTTTGTGAGCCGGTCGCTCAGGAAGCAATGACAAACTACTGAGCGTTATCTTGCTAAGATCATCAACACTAGCTGAAACATGCTGCTGTTGATTGCAATGTCCTGTAAGGGATATGCAACTTTTAAAAAACTGTAATCATGATATACCTGGATGGCTTGGCCTTGTGGCATGGTCGAGACAGAAACACGGTGCTGATCCACGACTCTGGTGATCGAGTGAGATGGCAGAACATGACCGCCCACGCTTACCGGCATGGCACATGATGGATGAATGGAATCATGATATGTTTCATAACATTGATTATATTGGGAACATGTGCTGTTTTAAACCTTCTACTTCAGATTTTAAGTTCTGGCAAATGTATTACCGAAATTTGTTGTTGTTGTTGTTGTTGTTGTTGTTGTTTGTCCATCAAGAATGATGATGACCATTCATTTCATCCAGTGGGGTTGAAAGTATGGAGCTGTGCGTTCTAAGATGGCTGAGAAGGCCTATTTTGGCTCGAAATGTTCTTTGACAATGTGGACAAAGAATGCTTGACGTTTCTGGAGGAGGATGTCTGCAGTGGCTTTTCTGTCCTGCCTTTCTTCACAGCTCTTGCAGTTCTGGGTGCCTCACAATTGACTGCACCCTTGCGTAATGATGCACGCCACACATTTCTGTCTCTGGCTGCACTTTCCCAGGTGTCATGAATTCCAAAAGCATTCAGTGAGATTTTCAGTGTCTTTAAAGTATTTCCTCTGGTCGCATTGGGAGCGTGTACCACAACGCAACTCGACGTAAAAAATTGGTTTACAGAGCCTATGATCTGGCATGCGAGTTAAGTGACCAGCCCAGCGAATCTGATTCTTCAAATACAGAGTGGATCATCATCATCATCATCATCATCATCATCATCATCATCATCATCACCATATCATCATCATAGGCATCATCATCATCATCATCATCATCATCATCATCAACATCATCATTATTCTCAGCATAATCATCATTACCACCATCATCACCATGCGTCTCGCCAGCAGGCGTAGGCGAAAATGTCTCTCAGCATATCTCAGCCCATTGGTGTTCTGGATCTTCTCTGCTGATGATACTCCTGCATGAATCCGTCTAAGCCCATCTGCCATGATTTCTCTTCGCCTGCCACTGTATATTTTCCCTATGATCTTTCCAGCTGGGATGATGCTCTCCAATATATCTCTTCTCATTACATAACCAAAGTATTATGTTAATCTATTTCATATAGTTGTACGTAATGTTTCATTAGCGTAGAGTGGATGCTGATGTAATATAAACACAGTCCAACTATTTTCAGTTTAATTTATGATCCAGTCCTTAGTGTGTAGACACGTGTACAAGCTGTTTCAGCAAATTATTGATCAACACATTGAATTATTAGTCTATCCCGCGTATGTCACAATATAGTGTGCATACGTATTTATAAGATGCCACATTCTTTAATACACACCTGGTAAATTAATAAGCCATTGACAAAGAAACATTAGCGTAACATTCCGTTCGTATTTATCAGTAAACTATATCAAGAAACTGTGATGACAAGACAGTGTTATACTTGCAGCTTTCCTCGTCTAACAACAACAGTTTAGCAGAACAGATGGAATCTAAACTGTTTGCATATTTCCTTGGGGCTGTCATACTGGCTGTGTGCATTGCTAGCTTAAGTGTGCAAGCTGCGAATCTAGACCAGGATGATGGCTTTGAAAGGAGACAAGTAGCAGGTGACGTATTTAGTATATTTTATAGTTAAGATATTAATGCGAAAATCTGCCGCAGTTCTGCAGGGTGACATGCTGCCTGGATCTTAAATATCGTTTCCCATTTCTAGGTTGTATTTCTGCATGTAGTCAACCTAGCGAGTGTTTTTTTTTCTTCTGGATATCATATTTCATTGATACACTGTAATTCTGCATAGCGTCAACCAATCTTCTTGTTGTCTTTTTAATATACATTTTTTCATTAATATAATGTATTTCTGTCGTTAGAGGCGACAGGATTAAATTCCCGTGTAATCATTCTTGTGTCCCTGTACAGTGAAAATATTTTTCAGAAATATAGTAGATATAAAAGGAATTATCATTATGGGACGAAACATCAATAATATTAGATATGCAGATGAGACAGTACTGATTGCAGACAATGAGCAGAATCTGCACACAATGAAAAATTAGGGTTAGAATTGAATTGTAAGAAGGCAAAAATTATGGTCGTCATTAGGACGAAGGAAATACCACAATACAATATACAAGTAACTAGGAATATTCTTAAACAAATGAATCGGTACAATTATCTCGGAACAGTCATAAGGTCTGTTGGGAGATGCCTTGAAGAGATTAGAACAAGAACTGCCATGGCAAAGGTGGCCTCTCGCAAGATGAAAAACATACTGACCAATAAAAATACGTCAATTGTAACGCGAAAGATAGTGTTGATGTGCTACACAGAGTCTGTACTTTTGTATGGATACGAGGCGTATGACAATGAGCAAGCAAGCTGAAAATCTGATGATGCCTGTGGAAATGTGGTTTCTGAGGCAAAGAATACCATAGGCAGACAGAAAAACCAATTACCAAGTCCTACAAGAAATAAATAGAACTCGTAAACTGATTAGAGAAATTAGACGCACATAGTCAAAATGTTGTGGGCATGTTAGAAATAAATTGGAGAACTTGGCGACAACTGGCAAGATCGAGGGGAAGAGAACAAGGGGAAGACAGAGAAGTAAATATCTGCATGGCTTGGCCACATGGTATGGTCGGGACAAGAACGCTGAGCTGATCCACGACTCTAGTGATCGAGTAAAATGGCGAATCATGACCGCCAACTCTTATAGGCATGGCACATGATGTATTGATGGCAATCATTATAGCGTTCAGCTGCTATATTGTCCAGTGAATTTTCTTGCCCCTGTGTTATCAGAGTCATACTGGAAGAAAAGAATCATAACTATGTAACAGACAATGCGTATAGTTAGAAGAGACTAATTTTTCTTGGGCTAGAACTAGCTTGTCCAACCCGTAGATAATGAAATATTTAAGAGGTAAGGGGCTGAATTGATGACGTGCAATCGTTAACCTAGAAACAGTTCCAGAATGGACACCTGGAATGTTAGAACTATTCATGAATTAGGATAAACAGCACCATTTGTAACTATTATATAATTAACATCTTTGGATTATGTCAGACCGGAAGAGAGCTCGCAAAAAGCTATTAATCACGTGTGAAAGGGTGCTGTTCTCAGCCCACAGTGAGGGAATTGCATCAATGACGCAGTGGCCTAATGCTCTCTAAAGGGTCAGAGACTGATAAGAGGGAAATCATGGATGGCTCAGGCGGAGGATACGATCAGACAGGTGTGCCCCTTGGAGAACATCAGGCGAGGAGAGGAGTGGGTCAGAGTGCCAGCGGAGCAGTCAGACTTGTGCAGAGTTATAATCACATTGAGCCGGGAGTGCAGGGAGTGGCCAGCAGGGTCACAGAAGTAGAAATTCAACAACTAATTCAGGAAAATTCTCGCCCGGGTGATGTGATTATCTACACGGATGGGTCGGTGTTGAGAGGTAGGAGAAGTGCCTGGGGGTTCTTTGCAACAGCTAATGGTCGGCATTTGGTGCAGGCGAGCCTGGCGTATGATAACACAACATCTAGCTTAAGAATGGAGGTGGAGGCGGTCAGTGCAGCTTTCCGCTGGATAGAGAACACGATATATATACACATTGTGATTGTAACTGACTCAGAAAGCATGCTGAGGAGGGTGAGAACAGGCAAGCTTCGTGCAGAGTGGCTTGCTCGCTTCGGAGGTCACGGGTAGCAGGCATCACCTGGATCTTTTCTCCTGGGCATGCCGGTGTGCTGGGGAATGAACAGGCGGACAGATTGGCTGGCTTGGCAAAACTTGGTGGAGTATTGATGCATGACAAAAGCAGACGTGGTTGCGGCCTTGTGGGAGCACGTGTACACCTCGGAGGAGCAAGATGGATCACCATAGTCTGGTAAGAATGAGGACAGCGAGGTGTGACGAGGGGATCTGGCCGACGATCGACGCTCAGAGGAAAGGCGAGACGGACATATTATCAGATTGCTACTGGAACTATTAGTGTTGGAACTCTTCGCTGGCTGCTGAGGATGGGGGCGGAGCGCTTATTGGAATGTCCCGAATGCTGTGATGTCGGTTCCTAAATCAGTCAATCAATCAATCAATCTCTAAAGAGACAGAGGAAGCAGATGCAGGAAACTGAGAGTTGTAGAATAATAACAGGCATGCACGATGTCTTCTAAACACTGAAATTAGTAAAATCTCAGACATAAAAATTAAGGAACAATGAATGGTCACAGAATACAAGTACTAGCATGACGTGAAATACAGCTGAGAGCAGATTACAATTAGATGCAACGAATCAATTCTGAAAGTGCTTGGGAAAAGGGAATAAATACTGGAAGCATGGATATCCCTACGACCTTAAAACATGAGGGTGGACAAATACAAACGCAGGTTCAATCAATAGCAAAACAAGTACTACTGAAAGTCAGAGTCACAAACAGACATGCAGACGTTAATACATATGTAAGAAAGCTGTTAACTAATATCATAAAACAGGCAGTATTTAGATTGCCCAGCAGGACAGGCAGATGTATCAGGAGCGAATATAAACGTCTGAGACTTTACTGCAATACTAGGAACATAACAGAGAAATATAGTCAACCAAGAAGACATGTCTTTTCAAAAATAAATACAAGCATAATAAGGCAATTCGAAAGTTCTTAAAAAACAGGAAAGATCAAGTAAACAAAAGGTGGAATACATGAACTTCTTAATAGATCAGGTCCAGAGCTCCCCAACCTTCAACCTACACTTACTCAGCATGCAGTAGTAAAGGTGAAAATCAAGTTTTTAAAAACAATCTATGAAATAAATTAGAAATCTATAAATCGCCGGATGGTTTGGGAAGCGGCTAGTTCAGACTGTATGCAAGCAGAGGATAGTAAAACAATGTAAATAGTTCAACTTGGTTACTGCACACGGTATTTAGCTGCTTGATAAAATACCAGGAGACTGGAGAGGATGATATCATTGGAAGTGATCAGATAGAAACCTTCACTTGTGCTAATATTATAGAGGAATAATGATGTCGTCAGTCTCTGTGAAATAAGGAAGACAGTTCTAGAAATATTAAGGGCTGCAATCGACAAACAAAAAAAGGGATAAACAGGCAATAATCCTACGACAGAACAGATCCGTCAGCAAATAAACAGCTATATTATGAACAAAATGAAGCATCGATATTACAGCTCGATTTGTGTGTGTGTGTGTGTGTGTGTGTGTGTGTTTGTGTGTGTGCGTGTGTCTAGGTTGGACTTGAACTGTGGTTGGCTAATATACGTATGTCGTATATTATGATGTTATCTCAGCGCCTAGATATGATCGACAATATCGTGTATCTGTGTATGATGTATGTGCATAGGAAAATAGGCGTCGATATTGAGAGAAGAAAACAATATTTTTCTCACTTTAAATCAAGCATCATTATAACTTCTCATTATTTGTGACCAGCTGTAAGTATATTTACATGTAGCACAATAACATATCCTAAGATAATAATTATGTAATGTATGTTAAACATACTAATACAAAATCAAAATAATTTGTTTTTAAATAGGCGTTTTATATTTAAAACATAGTGGTCTTATTCTTGTGAAAGAAAAACTCAAACAAGCTTACCCGAGGACCAAGGCCACTTCGTTTTGACTTCACAAAAATAACCAGATGCATACAACGTAGAAGTGAAGAATCATTTTGGGGCCTGGATGTCTATATAGGAGGAACTGACAGCTGATGAATTGGCAGTACAAGCTAGAGATATCTTGATAATTGCAGTCAAAGATTTAATTCCGACCAAGAAACAGCAACATAAGCCATGGATTACATCTGACACGTTAGAATTAATAAACCAACGAAGGGAACTGAAACTGAAAGGCGGTTAATCCGATAATAGGTGATGAAGCATACATCTTCAACTCAAAAAATAAGAAAGAACACAAGAAAGGACAAAACCAATGTATACAAGATTGCGGTACCAGAATAGAGCAACATCATAAAACAGAAAGGATTATGGAATGTTCAAAGAAATGAAGTTATTGACAAAAAATATTCAACCTCAATTGAGTGTTATCTGTGACAAGATGGGAAATACCTTAGAATCTAGACGGATTCTAGAAAGATGGCAGGAGTACTGCAGTGGAATGTTTGATGTGAATGAGAGTGAGGATATGAATGAGATACATGAACCAATTACAGCAGAAACAGAACCTGAACCCTCATTAGATAAAATTGCATGTGCAATAAAGAACCTGAAGAATGGTAAATCACCTGGTTGTGATGATATACCAGCTGAAATAATTAAAGCGAGAGGAGAAGAGAGTATACAAATCTATAACGCATTATGTAGAAAGGTATAGAAAAATGGTTAAAACTGTTGCCCTGATCAGTCATGCAATTAAAATTCTACTAAGAATCATAACAGGAAGACTTAGTAAGAAAATGGAAGAAGACATTTATATGGCTAAAGATGGATTTATACACAGGAGAGGAGCAAGAGATCATATACTCAACATGCGTTTAATAATAGAGAAGTGCAGAGAATTTAATGTAAACCTATTCTCGTGGTTTGTGGATTATTCAAGGGCATTTGACTATGTACAACATCAGAAACTTTGGGAAATCACGAGGAATATGGGTTTTTCAACACAAGTAATACAACTTATAAAAATGCTCTATCTCGACCAACAAACTGTGGTTAGAATAGACGGCGAGACATCAGACTGGTCTGACATGAAGCAAGAAGTCTGTCAGGACTGTGTGCTGTCCCCTTATTTGTTTAACCTGTAAGCCGAAAATATAATGAGAAATGTCAGAGGTGATATTAACAGGGAGCTATATGATGCCCTAAATGTCAGTGGTCATGACATACCGGAGATTGGATATGCTGATGATACAGTATTGCTATCCACAAAACAGTGTTGCATAGAAACCTGAATAACCTCAACCAAAGTGAATAGTGAAAATCACAGCTTATATCTCAAAACAGCAATAAACAAAGATAATGCATACAGATAAAACTACTATGGAGAAAAAAATATATGTTTGTCGGATACGGGTGTGATTGATGGCTCAACCCCACAGAGATAAATGATGAAACATCATTTTTCCCAATGTGATCCTGCCCGTTTAATTAATTTAGCTGTACTGACTCAATTGTTGAGATCAGAAATAGAGTTGTAGAGAACCTTTATAAAATACTGAAAAGTTGTACTCCCCTTTATACTCAATTTATTCCTTAAGTGGTTTCCCTTTCCTTCCCCCTACCAAATAAATTAATCTATCTGGGGGAATTTAAAAAAGTTTGTTTATGACAAGTAAAATAAACAATCAAAT
>JACEFZ010011916.1:30000-44170 GCA_014155875.1 Cepaea nemoralis | reverse complement strand
AAACGCTCTGTAAAAAAAATCCGTTTCTTAACACTCAATAAACGTTTTAAAAAAAAATAGATTCGTGGTGGCAACAAGATGATTGTCGATGAGGCCAAGCGTAGTCTGCATGATGCTCTGTGTGTCATCCGCAACCTAATCCGGGACAACAGAATTGTTTATGGAGGGGGAGCTCCAGAAATTTCTGCCTCACTGGCTGTACAAGAAGCTGCAGACAAGATCTCTACACTGGAGCAGTACGCTGTCCGTTCATTTGCTGAGGCTTTAGAAAGTATACCACTGGCGCTGGCAGAAAACAGTGGCTTGTCACCCATTCACACACTGGCCGAAGTCAAGTCCAGACAAGTGAAGGAGAACAACCCATTCCTGGGCATCGATTGTTTGGGCAAGGGGACCAATGACATGAAAGTTCAACGTGTGATTGAGACTCTTACAGCCAAGAAACAACAGATCTTGCTGGCGTCGCAGCTGGTGCGCATGATTCTCAAAATAGATGACATTAGAGCACCAAGCGAACGCGGCTTCTAATTTATTTATGTATTTGCAGAAATTAAATCAGGTTTATTTGCTTTTTACCCACAGCTTCACTGCTGGAATTATTCTTAAAATTTGTGTTGCTAAAATGTGTGCACATTCAAACCAAGTTTTGATGTTGTATTTGGAATGTTTAGAATATCCAGTCTGTCAAATAGAAAGCTGCGGGGTCAGAAATGGCATCAAGAAAACTTGAGGATATTTTATGCTTGAAAGATGTCTGTCATCGCTGCCCAGCTCAGCTGAACCAAGTTTTAGCACTAAAACAGAATTCATTTCCAAGCAGTGCTTGTACCACTGTTAGTCTGAGATTAAACACAAGCTGTGATACTGTCCAGCAATTGTCAGCGTTTAGAGAGTAGACCTTAACCTACCCAGCAGGCTTGAGCACCGGATGTGTTCCTTCCATAGCCAGCCTAGGATCATAACTTCAGAGTTACCATATTAATCAGTTTGCTGGCATTAGAGGCTAGCGTATGAAATTTGGAATTCTGATTTACATTTAATCACTTGAAATGTGTGTGCTTGGGTTGAATGAAAGAACACTTTTAAAAACAATTTTGTAAAAATAAACTTGAAACAAAAAATGGAAAAAAAAAAAAAATATTGTCTTACAATTTTAGTAGTTTGTCTCATACCTTGTTAAAGGTCTACCCAACAGTTTGAAATCCCGTATCAAGGTGGTAGTGGTGGTTTTAGCTCTGGAGGAGGCCGTTTTGGTGGTGGTGGTGGAGGCGGCAGAGGACGTGGAGGTGGTAGAGGTGGTGGCGGTGGTGGTAGATATTCTGACGATGGTGGCGACCTAAACTCTGAACAGTTCAGGAAGCTGTTTGTTGGTGGGCTTAGCTATGAAACAACAGAGGACAGCCTGCTCGCTCATTTGAGCAGTGGGGTGAAATCGTTGATCTGCGTGGTCATGCGGGATCCAAACACAAAAAGGTCCAGAGGTTTTGGATTCATCACCTATAAAGAATGCATCAAATATTGACGACGCCCAGGCCAACAGACCTCACAAAATTGACCACAGAGAGAGTCGAACCAAACGTGCCATGCCAAGAGATTCTGGTGGTGCAAGTAATCACGAAAGTGTCAAGAAAATGTTTGTCGGAGGTTTGAAAGATGACACTACCGAAGAACAAGTCCGGGAATGCGTTTTACCATTCGGCAAAATTTAGCATGTGGATATTGTCGTCGACAAGGCCACAGGCAAAGTCAGAGGATTCGCATTTGTCACTTTTAAAGACTACGACTCCGTGGAACAAAGCTGTATTGTTGAAAGGCACGATCTGAACACAAGACAAGTTGAAGTCAAGAAAGCTGTTTCAAAAGATCAAATGGAAGGTCGACGAGGAGGTGGTGGTGGTGGATCAGGGAGAGGGCGAGGCAGCAGCAGATCAAGACAGCTTTAGTAGTTCAGGGTTTGGTGGCTATGGTGCAAGCAGTACTGGTGGCTAGCAGTTCTGGAGGGTACGGGGTGGCTATGGAGCAGGTCAGGATGGGGTGCCACAGGAGGTGGCTACGGTGATTACAACAGTGCATGGGCGGTGCAAGTGCTGGTGGCTTTGGTTCAACTACGGTGGAGACTACGGTGGTGGCCCAGTGAAAAGTGGTGGCTATTCTGCACGTGCTCAGGGACCTTATGGAAGCCAGGTTGCCTACGGACAAACCGCAATTATGGCAGCGGAGGCGGTGGTTACAGGCGTTAACATGTCCCCTCCTCAGAGACCAGTGGAAGCAGGCAGGCAAACAGGTTGTAAGCAGATTAAGGATGCTAGAAACAGAAGATAGCAGGCAGGCAGTTCAGGCATCAGGCTAATGATAGGGTTGTATGGCTGTCAGCCTAGGCAAAACATCCTATCTAGTGACAGTCAACATTTGCAGTGTTAGGGTTCCTAGCAACCAAACCGACCCAGTCTTCTCAGGTGTTAGGAGATCAGGTGGTCACTCTTGACATCAGTGTAGTGTTATCATTTTTCTGTGAAGTCCTGTTATTGAGATTTATTTGTTACATTTGATATGAAAACATGTATGTATGGAAGGAAGGAAGGAAAAACATCAATCATTTGGGAATAATACAGAAAGCATAAACAGAAAGAGGGAATTCAAAGTAGAATGGCAAACTGGGTTTGTCCACAGAATATGATGTCAAAGTGGGGTTACCTCTACAAAATAGGATTTCAGGAGTTCATCAGGGCTGGATTTTGGTCTGGAGACTGGATTAGAGCTGGGGTGGAAATAATTTTGGGGAGAAACTGTGCCTGCCTTGAGAATGTTAACTTAGTTCAGTGTATCGTTAGTTTAGTTAGTGCCTGCATTTTGACTTGCTGCCATAATTCTTTTGTTTTTCTTGTCTAAAATCCACAAATCTCCAATGATCTTTTGTTGACCATGCCATATACTCCCTTTTTTTTATTCACACCTTTTGTCTTGCCATTATCATTCATTTTTATTTTAAACATCACCTCATTGTATTGATTTTTAATGTACAGGCATGTGTTTATTTTCTCTTTAGAATGCGGTTCTAGAATTTGTGGAATAAAGTTGTTACCTATTTAATATTTAAAAAAAAAAAAAAAAAACATTCTTACATCTCCATTTATAAGGTCGTGCGCCGAAAGTACGCAATTAAAATCACACCCTAGAATGATGTTGTGACCCCGATATGAGCGTGATAATAAATTTTCCAGTGTTTGGTAGAAGAGCGGCTGATTTCTGTAGTCAGGCGGTGCGTGTATGTTGACAATTGTGTATTTATTTATGTTATTTCCCACCTGTACTATAGCTATCCTACCCTGGGAGTCCCTGTCCTTCTCTATAATCTGCCACCTGTCCGATGTCTGTATTATTGTGTACCCAATCCGATATGTTGAGTACTAAGACTAAAACATGAGTGACCTAAGCATGTTGTGATATATGATGCGTGTTCGTCGGTGTTAACGTTAGTTTCCTGAATGAGTATAAAATCAGGTTTATATTTGTGTATGGGTGGTATAAGATGATTAATTTTGGATCTTATACCTCGAATGTTAATACTCATTATTTTAATTTCCGCTGCCATTTTTGTTGTAAAATAAGAAACGGTTGAGCATAATTATGTTTCTTGTTTCAAACTGTCTGTATTCATGTTATCATTTCTTGAGATAGTAGATTCCTTCGCCGGGCTTGAAATCTCTAAGTCAATAACCAGGCGTGGTGAATAATCTGACAGGTTTCTTTGTCGCGATGGTGTGTTTTTATCACTGTCTCTTTCGGTCACGGCGCTGGTCGTTATCTGTTCAGTATAATTACTTACACATTTCTTTTTGTTTGACCTGTGCGCTTCAGGCGGTGTAGGGTAGTCGTGGTTGTTGAGGGGCGGCAGCGTGGTAACAGGTGTTTGGCAGGCTGGAGGTGTCGATCTCTCGCCGTCAGACAGGCTCTTGGTTGAGCGTCCCCTTTTCCGACTGACCAGCTGGAAACCGTCTTCATCTTCAACCGTCTGTCTGTCTGTCTGTCTGTCTGTCAGACCCGGCCCGGCATCGCCCAGCTCCTGGTGTGGAGCATCTCATTTAATTCACATAAGTAGTCATATAAGCTCCCATTCCCGTTCCCGACTATCTATCTGTCTGTCTGTCTGTCTATCTGTCTGTCTGTCTATCTGTCTGTCTGTCTGACCCGGCAGGTGTTTGGCAGGCTGGAGGTGTCGATCTCTCGCCGTCAGACAGGCTCTTGGTTGAGCGTCCCCTTTTCCGACTGACCAGCTGGAAACCGTCTTCATCTTCAACCGTCTGTCTGTCTGTCTGTCTGTCTGTCTGTCTGTCAGACCCGGCCCGGCATCGCCCAGCTCCTGGTGTGGAGCATCTCATTTAATTCACATAAGTAGTCATATAAGCTCCCATTCCCGTTCCCGACTATCTATCTGTCTGTCTGTCTGTCTATCTGTCTGTCTGTCTATCTGTCTGTCTGTCTGACCCGGCCCGGCTTCGCCCAGCTCCTGATGGGGAGCATCTAATTTAAATTCATATAAGTAGTCATATAAGTTCCCGTTCCCGACTGTCTGTCTGTCTGTCTGTCTGTCTGTCTGTCTGTCTGTCTGTCTGTCTGTCTGTCTGTCTGTCTGTCTGTCTGTCTTCCTGTCTGTCTTCCTGTCTGTCTGTCTGTCCCTCCCTCTCTGTCTGTCTGTCTGTCTGTCTGTCTGCCTGCCTGCCTGCCTGCCTGTCTGTCTAATCATTTATTGGTTGCAGTTAGAACAACCTTAGATAAACGAAGACCAACTTACAAAAAGCATTAGAAAGAGCACTTGAAAGATCTTTACATCTTCCCCAACAATTAACTTGGGTAAATGGAGCGGCGGCAGCAGCAGCAGCAGAAGAAGAAAAAGGAGGAGTAGGAGCTGGGAGGAGGAAGAGGGAGGTGGAGGAGGGAGGAGGAGGAGGGAACAAGAGATAGGCGGAGAGAGGAGGAGGAGGGAAGAGGAGGAGGGAAGAGTAGGGAGGAGGAGGGAGGGAGGAGGAGGAGTAGGGAGGAATAGGAGGAGGAGGAGGAGAGAGGAGGAGGAGGAGGAGGAGGAGAGAGGAGGAAGGAGGAGGAGGAGGGGAGGAGGAAGAGGGAGGAGGAAGGAGGAGGAGAGGAGGGAGAAGGAGGAGGAGAAGAAGCAGGAGGAGGAGGGGGAGAAGGAGAGGGAGATGGAGGAGGAGGGGGAGAGAGGAGAAGGAGGCGGAGGGAGAAGGAGGAGGGAGGGAGGAGGAGGGAGGAGGACGAGGGAGGAGGAGGAGGAAGAGGAGGAGGAGGAGGATGTGAGGGAGGAGGAGGAGGAGAGGAGGTGAGGAGGGAGGAGAGAGAGGATGAGGAGGAGGAGAGGGATGAGGAGGAGGAGGAGGAGAAGGAGGAGGAGGGATGAGGAGGAGGAGGAGGAGGAGGGAGTAGGAGGAGAAGGGAGGAGGAAGGAAGAGGAGTGATTAGGAGGAGGAGGAGGAGGAGGAGGAAGGAGGAGGAGAGGAGGAGGAGGAGGAGGAGGAAGAGGGAGGAGGAGGATGGAGGAGGAGAGGGAGGAGGGGAAGAGGAAGAGGGTAGGAGGAGGAGGAGGGGAAAGGAGGAGGAGGAGGATTATAACGCATATGCCTGTAAATAACTGCAGCGAAAAGGTGGGTCTATCTATCTATCTGACCCGGCGTGGCTTCGCCCAGCTCCTGGCGGGTAGCGTCTCATTAAATTCATACAACAAAAAAAGTAACGTAAAAGAATGTCCTTCCACACACCATCCATTATTTTTAATGAAAACTGTTTCTAATCACCTACATGACTGTAGATAACTTCTTAAGCATAAAAGATGAGTTACAATGTTATGCATTATGCATTATTTTTATGAAAACTTTGAAAATGCCTTAAAGATTGTATCATTATTTATTATAACTCATATGCCGGTATATAACTATAGACAAAGAGTTTATAAATCTTTGAAAACGATGCAACAATATGACTATAAGGTATACAGAAAAGTTATTAAAAGTTATGCCCCTTGAAATAACTTTTCTAGAGTTAAGTCCCCTTGCTATATAGAAATTATAATGAAAAATGAAAAATTAAATAATATTAAGTAAGCAGCCGATTTCACACTAAAAAATATCACAGTTGGCAGCGCGGGAATGAGAGGAAGACGTGTAGAAAATTTCATCTCAATCGGATGGACCGTTCGCGAACGCATAAAGGACATACATACAGACAGACAGACGGAGATTGCCTTTTATATATAAGATATATATATATATATATATATATATATATATATATATATATATATATATATATATATATATATATATATATATATATATATATATATATATATATATATATATATATATATATCCCATATGGCTTGGTCTCTTTCCGCAGGGGCGGTTAACCGAAGCACCGCACGAAGCACGAATTCCGTAGCTCCAGTGTCGACGCCGCCAGGAGTCTCCTAGACATTACCCTCGTGAACCGAACGGACGTGCCCAAAATCAAACCCACGACTTTCGGAGCGCGAGACAGGACGTCGTAATCACTTCACCACTAAGAGTCTCTGGGAATGTCTTGAGGAGAAATGGATTACAAAGCTTAGTCACAACTGGCAGAGGAGCGGCTAGCTGAGTAGTTAGATTGCATGATTCTCCTTCGGGAGACCCGGGTTCGAATCCTCGGTAAGGTGTGGATTTTTTCTGTCGGGGGCAAAAAGACAACCCTAACCTGCTGTAGTGAAATACTGAAGAGTTAACGATTCCCAGATGGACGACTGTATACACCGACTGACCAGGTAGGAGAGGGGTTAACCAACAAAGGAGTGACCAGGCGCATGTGTTTCTAGGTCAAGACCCAGAAGGAGGCCAACAATACAGGTAACTTGTCGCGTGGAAAGATTGGTTTGCGACAAAGGCAGACAGCATTATTGGATAGCATATTGCGGTCTGAATGTATGAATAATGGAGAAGTTTCAGATCTGGAATTTTCCACTAACAATGATAATGCAGTCTGGATGTGAGGTGTCCAGCAATGTCAAGGACTATGCGGCAAAAATGACCGATATAAAGAGTGGCTACGTCTTTGTGTCGAGAGAGTGGGTTTCTTAGGTTTCGAGAGAGAAGGATTATGGAAAGGGATGTGCGGCGTTCCGAAGAACGTTTGTGTATTTATGGTGCATTAGTACTCCCAATTCAGTAAAGGATGTTTATAAGGTATTAATTTAGTATAGTATAGTTTGTAGCATAGGAATATAGATGTGCGTGTATTGCCTTTATCATTACTTTCTATTAGTAGATAGTTTAGACTTTGGTGAATTCATATGTCTTATGCGGGTGTTCACTTCGGAAGCCTTGTCATTATGGCTGGAGAAGGACACTTGCATAAGTAGTAGAAAGGGGCGGACGCTTATCACTGGATTTGTTATACTTTTCCAGGTTCCACTCTCCTAGTGAAAGCAGAGAAGAGATGAAGAGGAATACCCTTGAACAAATAAAGTACTTACATGGAACCAAACAGAATATGAACATATTTACGATGAAGAAAGAAATAAGTTAAATAAAATACAGAACACTGTATGCTCAACCGAATATACCACTAAGGCCCTGAAAGGGAAGAGAGGTTAACCTGTGGCAAGCAGGGATACTTAAAACTACATACATCTTATAAGTATAATGAAGAAAGAATAGACAAGTAAGAACAGTGCTATTACTAAAAGACTATAAGAAGAACTGTGACAATGTGGTGGTTTTTTCGATGATGGATACTTACCGTCATGAAACAGATTCAGGTGCATTCATAAACTTACGGGACTTTTATTACGGTACCTTGACTCTGTGGTGAACAGTTTTTGTGTCAAACAAACACGGATTTACCATTAGATGCAAGCATACGGATCATCCGGGTGAGCTCTGTCCTGTTTGATGTGCTGTCCTGTGATCTTGAAGAATGAAAGGGCGAGAAGCAACCACGCTGATAGACATTCAGAGTTCATAACTGGCAACCACACTAGAAGAACATACCAACTACATAGACAATATCCATACATACACCAGACATAGTTTTATTAATAAATCTTTTATCTTATCGTTGAAAGGAACTGTTGTCGGAGTATGTGTTGAGGGAATAATAGAGAGAGAGAAAGAAATAGATATATGGAAGGGAAGACAGAAGAGAGGAGTGTAGACAAAAGTCAGTCAATAATCCCAACAGATAATAAGTTTAAAGATGTGCTTGTTGAGTCCAGTCTCCTCTCGGGATTTTAACAGGACATAATTGGTGGAGCAGCGGGGTAACATACATTATACCCATATGACCTGAATGCATAACATGGCATATGAATAAAGGGGTACTTGCATATTGGCACAGGCATAGCGGAGTACCTACATGTTGGGACATACTGATTGGAATAAATAGAAGTATATATTGATGACTTTTAATGGAAGGACGTCCATTGGATATATGGTGCCATTACATTTATGGTAGAAACATTTCATTAATGCTGGTGACTTTACAGTGAGAAAGTTCCAGACAGAGTGAATGTGGATAGGTGGTAAGACACATTACATACCTAGTCACACGGTCACACGTCTACATAAGTCTTTATCCTATATCTCCTCTTGTGGATGAGAGAGTGGTTGTGATGTACTATGTGGTGTTGGAGATTTATAATAATTAATAGATATAGATAAATGATATAGGTTCTAGGTAGATTATCGGTTTATAGTGAGTATTCTTTACTGCCTTGAGGTGTCTTTACTCAACGTGCTGACTTACCTGCTTTAACTATGGCCACTCCCAAACTAACTACAGCCGAACTGAGGGCAAACGGAGAGGAAATTGGGTTGGCTGGTTCAGACTTAACTGATTACATCCAAGAAAGAGAGCGAGAGATTCGTCAGGCGGAACGAGAAGATCGAAAGACTGAGTTGGAAGTGAGAAGAATAGAGGTGGAGACCAAGCGACTGGAAATGGAACAAGAAGCCAAGAAAATGGACCAGGAGACCAAGCGACTGGAAATGGAACAAGAGACCAAGAAACTGGAAATGGAACAGAATGCCAGGAGACAAGAAATGGAACATGAATACCGCTTGAAAGAGTTAGAACTCAAGACACAAACTAAGGGTGAAATAGATGCAGCAGAAGGAAGTTCATCTTCACCTGGGGCAACCCACATGAGTGGACAGGATTACCATGCCATGAAGTTTCCCTTGGCGGTCTATGATGAAAGTAAAGAGAAGATATACCAGTTTTTGGATCGGTTCGAGGCTATGGCAGTCGCTATGGGACTAGATAGAACCAGATGGGCTCTTAAAGTATCCCAGTCTTTACGTGGTTCGGGCTACGAGGTCTACACACGCCTACCACCAGGACAGGAAAATCAGTATGAGGAATTGAAAGCAGCTTTGATGAAACATTATGAAGTCACAGCACAAACGTATCGGAAGAAGTTTAGATCGTCTAGACGAGAGCCGGGAGAACTATTCGCCGCCTACAGTCTGAGGCTGAAATCCTATCTCCAGAAATGGATGGACTTGGCAGAATTCACGAGGGATTATGAGAGTCTCGAAGAGATGATGGTGGTAGACCAAATGCGAAGCAAATGTCGAAACCTCTCAGAACCTTCTTAGGAGAACAAGGGGCGGAACGGATTGATGTTGTGAATAAGCTGGCGGAACGATTCGTGGAAGTACATGGTGAAACTGAGGAACTAAGTACACAAACCAAAGGTCAGGAGAAACCAGAGAAAAAGAAACATAAAAACTGGGAAGGAGAAAAAGGGGAACCTTATATAAAGCACACAGAGGAGAGTTCAGAGAAGGTGAAGGTAGGAAACCAGAACACCTCGAATTCTCAAGCGAAACGACAGTGGTCTGAAAAGTGGTGTTCATTTTGCAAGGCGGCCTCCCACAACACCAAAGACTGCAGATCGAAACCTAAAAGTTCTTACTTCGCAGCATGCAAAGTGATTCCTACATCGGTGATCACAGACAAGGCTGAGGTCGGCGAAGGAGAAAGGATTAAAAAGGACACACGGAAACCTAGGAAGGGAACAGAGTGCACTCACTGCCAGTCGACAACACATAATACTGTGGACTGCAGATGCAAGGCCAAACACGCCAATTGCATAACCAACCTCGAGGAATCAAAAGAGGAAGGCAAGGAAACGGTCAAGGAGATGAAAGACACTCAGGACCAAGAGAGACCACCTGTGGTTGAACTTATTGAAGTCAATGGCCAGCAGGTTGTTTGTCTCTACGATACCGGTTTGGATGGGGAAGCGGTGGTGGACGCCAGCTTGGTAAGCCCAGACCAACTTACAGGGGAGACCATAGAAATACAGTCGGCAATGAGGAGTGCTGTTACCATGACGCTGCCAATCGCCAAGGTGGAGATTAAATCCAGGTACGTCACGGGCATTATTCCAGCTGCTGTATTATCTGACTCCTTATTTCCAATGATCATTGGCACGAAATATGTCTTTTTGGGGATGCCCAAACAGCAAGCCCACAAGGGAACAGTAGTCAGTGGATCTCAAGGGAAGGAAAAAGAGGCAGAGACACTATGCGACAACTCAGAGATAGGAGAATTGCATACTGCACAGAGGAAGGATACGACGTTGCATCCTTGCTACAGGAAGCTGCAAAGAAGTGCTGAGCCACCAGAACGGGGATATTACTTTCTGAAGAATCAACTACTCTATCGGAGAGCTGGGAGGGGAGATAACCTGCATGAGCAGTGGGTGGTTCCAGAGACCCACCGTCCTCACATTCTTCAGAGTGACACATCATAGGCGAGAATCGACATATGGGTGTCAGAGAGACCTTGCAGCAAATATCCGGCCATTATTGCTGGCCAGGAATGACCGGAGATGTACGCCGGTGGGTGAAGTCTTGTTCGGAGTGCCAGAGAGCACCACCCAACAAGCGAATTAAGAGGAAACTAGCTCTTAAAGTGGAAGACAAAGTGGAAGTGTGGAGTCCAGCAGAGACCAATATACTCCAAGTAGGATGGAAAGGACCTTATCCTGTGGAAAAGGTGGTGTCCAAGAACATCTACAAAATACGGATCGGGGAGGAGAAGAAAAATCTCCCTAGACATCTCATTAGGAAATATGACGAGAGATCCGGGAGCAAAGCTTCGCACTTTATGGTGATGGCAGCCATTGGGACAAAGGTTACCAGTCCAGACGAAGACCAGAGATCGCCAGTACAACATAGGAGGGCCTATGGGACAGTACATGATAGGTCAGATTTACCCAACGACAGGAGGAGGGAAATCACAAGTCAGGGAAAGGACAAGAGTGAAAGTTTCACCGGTAACCAAGTTCAGAAGGGGTGGGTAACGTCGGGAAAAGCGAGAATTACCCAGGACTCCAACCAAAGATTGGCTGACCAGATACAATATCGCCCAAGATGGTCCTGGAAGCAAAAGTCCAGGAGGTTTGGGAAAGACGACTCGGTCCGACGAGGACGAGGTGGAACGTCCCCAGAGGCAAAGCCGGGGGAAACCAAGAGGACATGGAAGCAGTGTTACAATCAGGATGGGACAATCCGTCTGTATTGTGAGCCGTCGCTGACGCAAGTCGAAAGTAGGTCGACTGAACGTACAGGAGCGAGGAGCCAACACTAGTTTCAGTCGTGAGTAGTATAGTAAGGTGTCAATTAGAGCGCCTACTGGATAATGAGATGAGCCATGTGAGGATCAAATCATATCATCAACACGTGATGTTAATAGCGACTTAGCAGAAGCTCAACGCACGGTGGATGTGATGGACGTTGTTGCTGCAACTGGACTTCACAATGGAATACATCCTTGGTAAGGAGAATGTAGGATCGGATTTGATATCCAGACATCCAGCTCCGGAGGAAGAAGACTAGGGTTGTGGATCATGGGAATCAAACCTACAGTGAGAAAGATTCGACGCGGTCTAATCTCTTAAGAGGGGGCCTATGTAGTGAAATACTGAAGAGTTAACGATTCCCAGATGGACGACTGTATACACCGACTGACCAGGTAGGAGAGGGGTTAACCAACAAAGGAGTGACCAGGCGCATGTGTTTCTAGGTCAAGACCCAGAAGGAGGCCAACAATACAGGTAACTTGTCGCGTGGAAAGATTGGTTTGCGACAAAGGCAGACAGCATTATTGGATAGCATATTGCGGTCTGAATGTATGAATAATGGAGAAGTTTCAGATCTGGAATTTTCCACTAACAATGATAATGCAGTCTGGATGTGAGGTGTCCAGCAATGTCAAGGACTATGCGGCAAAAATGACCGATATAAAGAGTGGCTACGTCTTTGTGTCGAGAGAGTGGGTTTCTTAGGTTTCGAGAGAGAAGGATTATGGAAAGGGATGTGCGGCGTTCCGAAGAACGTTTGTGTATTTAAGGTGCATTAGTACTCCCAATTCAGTAAAGGATGTTTATAAGGTATTAATTTAGTATAGTATAGTTGTAGCATAGGAATATAGATGTGCGTGTATTGCCTTTATCATTACTTTCTATTAGTAGATAGTTTAGACTTGGGTGAATTCATATGTCTTATGCGGGTGTTCACTTCGGAAGCCTTGTCATTATGGCTGGAGAAGGACACTTGCATAAGTAGTAGAAAGGGGCGGACGCTTATCACTGGATTTGTTTATACTTTTCCAGGTTCCACTCTCCTAGTGAAAGCAGAGAAGAGATGAAGAGGAATACCCTTGAACAAATAAAGTACTTACATGGAACCAAACAGAATATGAACATATTTACGATGAAGAAAGAAATAAGTTAAATAAAATACAGAACACTGTATGCTCAACCGAATATACCACTAAGGCCCTGAAAGGGAAGAGAGGTTAACCTGTGGCAAGCAGGGATACTTAAAACTACATACATCTTATAAGTATAATGAAGAAAGAATAGACAAGTAAGAACAGTGCTATTACTAAAAGACTATAAGAAGAACTGTGACAATGTGGTGGTTTTTTCGATGATGGATACTTACCGTCATGAAACAGATTCAGGTGCATTCATAAACTTACGGGACTTTTATTACGGTACCTTGACTCTGTGGTGAACAGTTTTTGTGTCAAACAAACACGGATTTACCATTAGATGCAAGCATACGGATCATCCGGGTGAGCTCTGTCCTGTTTGATGTGCTGTCCTGTGATCTTGAAGAATGAAAGGGCGAGAAGCAACCACGCTGATAGACATTCAGAGTTCATAACTGGCAACCACACTAGAAGAACATACCAACTACATAGACAATATCCATACATACACCAGACATAGTTTTATTAATAAATCTTTTATCTTATCGTTGAAAGGAACTGTTTGTCGGAGTATGTGTTGAGGGAATAATAGAGAGAGAGAAAGAAATAGATATATGGAAGGGAAGACAGAAGAGAGGAGTGTAGACAAAAGTCAGTCAATAATCCCAACAGATAATAAGTTTAAAGATGTGCTTGTTGAGTCCAGTCTCCTCTCGGGATTTTAACAGGACACCTGCACAGTTAGCGGCGACTGCACTAGCCAGGTCGCCTTAATTCCCCAAGTTCAAGACCCCATGCCATGCACCGCAAGGTACTGAGTGGCACCTTGCAGTCTTGACAGACCAAAGTATGTGAGTTGGAATGTGGCCAAAATTCCATCACAGTGCCTGGGCAGAGCTTTAGAGAAACATGTGGTGCCCAAACGACATGTTCCCTCTCTCGGCCTAGTCTTGTGTTTTGTAGAGGAATGGGTAACCAATACGTCCGGCACAAGGTAGGCTGCAGACGCTGGCGGCTCAGCGTCCACCCTCCGAGACCTCGCCTCCACGAGCAGGTGACGAATGGTGGCCAGACCCTGGAACCCAAGGGACCCGACTTAGAGACGTTCAGCCAAGTCCCACAGGTGCGGGCCTCGTACGCGCCTGAACCGTAGGGCGCGTACTCTGTCAATCACAATTGTCCGGACCTGTGTAAAGCGTGTACTACCGTCAGACTCCCCGCCTGACTTGTGAGGATCCCGCAACCACCGGAAATAGTTCCGCCGGAGATACGCCGGAGATATTGCTCGTCTATTGCAAGCAAATCTCCCATCCTTCGACTGACTGAATAAGTAAAGAAACGATAAAAGTAGTGGTATTTCAATTGCGCTTGCGCTCCCACCTATGCTACACCCTTC
>JACEFZ010011916.1:0-25000 GCA_014155875.1 Cepaea nemoralis | reverse complement strand
TCGGCTAGCTACTATAATAGTGTGTGGGTTAGCTGTCACTGTCATTACTGTCTATAATACCTGAAGGTGTAAGACAGGGGGAACGGCTAGCTACTACAATAGTGTGTGGGTTAGCTGTCACTGTCATTACTGTCTATATTACCTTGAGGTGTAAGACAGGGGGTACGGCTAGCTACTATAATAGTGTGTGGGTTAGCTGTGACTGTCATTATTGTCTATAATACTTTGAGGTGTAAGACAGGGGGAACGGCTAGCTACTATAATAGTGTGTGGGTTAGCTGTCAATGTCATTATTGTCTATAATACCTTAAGGTGTAAGACGGGGGGAACGACTAGCTACTATAATAGTGTGTGGGTTAGCTGTCACTGTCATTATTGTCTATAATACTTTGAGGTGTAAGACAGGGGGATCGGCTAGCTACTATAATATTGTGTGGGTTAGCTGTCACTGTCATTACTGTCTATAATACCTGAAGGTGTAAGACAGGGGGAACGGCTAGCTACTACAATAGTGTGTGGGTAGCTGTCACTGTCATTACTGTCTATATTACCTTGAGGTGTAAGACAGGGGGTACGGCTAGCTACTATAATAGTGTGTGGGTTAGCCGTGACTGTCATTATTGTCTATAATACTTTGAGGTGTAAGACAGGGGGAACGGCTAGCTACTATAATAGTGTGTGGGTTAGCTGTCACTGTCATTATTGTCTATAATACCTTAAGGTGTAAGACAGGGGGAACGACTAGCTACTATAATAGTGTGTGGGTTAGCTGTCACTGTCATTATTGTCTATAATACTTTGAGGTGTAAGACAGGGGGAACGACTAGCTACTATAATAGTGTGTGGGTTAGCTGTCACTGTCATTATTGTCTATAATACCTTAAGGTGTACGACAGGGGGATCGGCTAGCTACTATAATAGTGTGTGGGTTAGCTGTCACTGTCATTATTGTCTATAATACTTTGAGGTGTAAGACAGGGGGAACGACTAGCTACTATAATAGTGTGTGGGTTAGCTGTCACTGTCATTATTGTCTATAATACTTTGAGGTGTAAGACAGGGGGAACGACTAGCTACTATAATAGTGTGTGGGTTAGCTGTCACTGTCATTATTGTCTATAATACTTTGAGGTGTAAGACAGGGGGATCGGCTAGCTACTATAATATTGTGTGGGTTAGCTGTCACTGTCATTATTGTCTATAATACTTTGAGGTGTAAGACAGGGGGAACGACTAGCTACTATTATTGTGTGTGGGTTAGCTGTCACTGTCATTATTGTCTATAATACCTTAAGGCAGTGTTTCCCAACGTGGGGCCCACGCCCCACAGGGGGGCAATTCGATTGTTAAGGGGGGCAATTCGAAAATGGAAGAAATCGGCTGGATATAACAAAACGGCGAGACTTGAGACTGAAGTTAACTAAATTGGAACCTGACATAAAATTTCTTTGCAGCAAGCATCCAGCGCAAGGATCTCACTAAATTTAAATAATTACTAATAATTAAAATAATATAGAAAAATCTTTCATTAAAATTATTTTGTACTTGAATTTCAGTTCTCCATTATATTTTTTGAAAATTTACTTACTGTGTTTGCTCAATAATTTCGTAGTGATTTCTTCCTAAAACCTATCGGTCCTTTGGCTAGGATCGGATGCATTTGCTGCTCCCCCCCCCCCTCCCCAGTAGTGCGCCTAGTCTGGCCGGGGGCCGGGATGATCAAGTAAAAACCCATCACATATCGTCACTTTAGATGTGGGCCTGGTGGACCACTGTGGGCAATAGCTCACAGTGAGACTCAGGGTCCACACAAAAAAGGGGGAGGCGGGTTAACCGCCAAACCAACAACAACAACACAAATTCACCTAACACAACCGACACACAGGGACGCGGGACCTGGGGATTTGGGGGGGGGGGGGGGCTCTGGCCCCTCTGGGAACCGTGAGCCCTTCTAAAAAAATATTCCAAGTTTCTTTACTGAACATTTCAATTTTTTAATATTAAAAATGATGCATATGTTGAGGGGAGGGGGCATTAGAATTTTAGAAAGGCTTAGGTGGGGCATAGCACAAAAATGGTTGGGAAACATTGCCTTAAGGTGTAAGACAGGGGGATCGGCTAGCTACTATAATAGTGTGTGGGTTAGCTGTCACTGTCATTACTGTCTATAATACCTCGAGGTGTAAGACAGGGGGAACGACTAGCTACTATAATAGTGTGTGGGTTAGCTGTCACTGTCATTATTGTCTATAATACGTTGAGGTGTAAGACAGGGGGAACGACTAGCTAATATAATTATGTGTGGGTTAGCTGTCACTGTCATTATTGTCTATAATACTTTGAGGTGTAAGACATGGGGAACGACTAGCTACTATAATAGTGTTAGGGTTAGCTGTCACTGTCATTATTGTCTATAATACTTTGAGGTGTAAGACAGGGGGAACGACTAGCTACTATAATAGTGTGTGGGTTAGCTGTCACTGTCATTACTGTCTATAATACCTTGAGATGTAGGACATGGGAACGGCTAACTACTATATTAAAAAGTCGCTTAAATGTTGACAGGGTCGACTTCATTGCACCGGGTTTTATCCCATATGGCTCAGTCTCTTTCCGCAGCGAACCGCCGAAAGTGTCGCACAAAGCACGAACTCCGTAGCTCTTAGCTACTTCATTAGTGCTGTCATTGCTATTATAATAGCGTGTGGGTTAGTTGTCACTGTCATTACTGTCTATATTACCTTGAGATGTAGAACAGGGGGAAAGGGGAGGTGGCTGAGGAATTAAGGTCGTCTGGCTAGTGCAGTACCCACGAACTGTGCAGGTTATGGTTTTTCTTTTTATTTCGAAAGAAATAAAATCCATAATTTTACCAAGGATTAGAACCCCGGGCACCAGAATGGCAGCCCGGCGTTCTAGCCACTTGGCCAGACAGCAGCAAAGGGTTAATAATCTTCCGTTTAGTCAGCTTAGAATAAAGCTTACAATTCCTAATTTGACATATTTTAGAATTTCATTAGAAGCAACGTCCTTGATCTTCATTTACTTTGACGTTTCAAATTTAAATAAGATATGGGACCTCAAGATCATGAACTCGAAGCAAGTTCATGGTCAAACGTTCACGTGTCAACGAAAGATGTTGTTGGCAAGCCCTTGTTCCCTAAAATATATGTTTTCTTGGTATTTATTTCTCTTTGCTTTACAAACATAAATATGCAACAACAACAACAAACGGGAATTGTATTAAAGTCACAATTATGATGATGGTGGTGACGATGTCTAAACGAAATGTGTAAGAAACATAACATGGCACTTAGCATCGGTAAAACAGAGGTAATGAGTATAACCAAGGAAGAAAACACAACAAAGGTTCATCTTAAAGAACACACCCTGAAACAAGTAAAGAGCTTCAAGTACTTAGGAAGTATAATATCATCAAATGGCAAATCAGAAGACGAGATCGAAAATAGATGCAATAAGGCAAACCAACTCATTGGACAAATGGCACCAATACTAAAGAGCAAACAAATATCAATAGTTACTAAGAAAGCACTCAACAATACAATATTCGTACCAACTCTGTGCTACCAGTGCCAAACCGAGGCAATGACAGAAAAAGAAAAAAGAAAAATTACACTAGACATGAAATTCCTGAGAAGAATACTCAATGTATCAGGCACAGAGAAAATCAGAAATGAAGAAATCAGGACTAAAGTGGGGAGATGAGATGAGATGATGGTGTTGATGATGATGATGATGATGTTGATGATTGTCATATAGCTTCCCTGGGGTGAAGGGAACAGGCTATCGCATTTATTAATTAAGATCCATTCACACATATATCTCTATATTTATTTATATATGTATATGTATAAATCTCGGGATGACTTTAGATCTGGAACTGGGACACTTTCAGTCTGCGACCCCGTCAGTCCTCGGATACCTATCTCTCTCACAACAAACCAAGGAGATTACCCTTTCAATCATCGTCCTGAATAAATGATGAAACAACGGTATCTACAAACTCACTAACAAAAGTGTATTGTACAAAAGGAAAGTGAAGATAATGTGGATGTAGTGCAGATCTGTCTGGTGTGCTAGTTGCTACTAGATAGTTAACTGAGGCAGCCAGATAAAGATGTCTTCATAGCACAATGCCAACGCCTCACACCACACATGAATGGTACTTAGCTAGTGTCTCTCGTAGCAGGTCCTCAGTCTTCGACCAGGTAGCACCTCCTCCGAGTTGACCTTAGATCAAGCTAATGGCCGTGGAACACCAGAACATATGTCCAAATAGTACCATGAATTGTCATCCTCATCCGATCATGTAGGTGCCTCTATACAAGGTAAAACTTAATCTAAACATTCGTTGCTTTACCAACAGTGGCACTAACTCAACAAGATATTGATAGAAACACAGTTCCTGAATTAAAGTTCATCGAAGCACATTATCCAGTGCTAAATTTATATATTGAACATTGTTCATTGCCAGAGTCACAATTGTCCAAAGTATGTGGCTATATTCATGATCAGGACCATAATCCATGTGAACGAAGTGTGGAATGATATCATCGATAATCGAGTGGTTGTCGAATAGGTAATGAGTGGCACATCCGGACAATCACACGAACAGTATACTTGCCCAGATGTTGTTTCTATCATAAACTGGTTGTTTAGGTATCTTGGAGCTACTCTGAGGGTATAGACGACTGACCGGGTAGTGGGCAGTATGATCACCTCACGTTGACTGGTTTGTCCAGACTGCTGATGCTGGCACAGAATGATGGTTTTACTGACTCTCCATCACTCCTCTCCGGAAGGTAGAATCTTATCGTTTGGCATGCAGTTAGAAGCATGGAATCTCAGTCCAACTTGTGAACTTTATGTCTACAGTCTCTAAACTGTGTTGACATTGGGAACCATTTCTTCCTTCTGACAAACTGCAGCCACGCAGACGTTCACCAGCCCCAGACAACCATCAGTTCTCCCAGCAGCTTGCTGCGATTGCGCAGTTCATAAACTACTTCCGGTGACATCACCATCAGAACTTTCCGGAATCCAGGGGCCGTATTCCTCTACTCCGTCAGGAGTAAAATTACTTGGATTATCTCCCTTAGACTACTGGATGGGTGTATACATCGTGAACAGTGTTGCAGGCCGAGAGAAATCGTGTGTCTGGTCAGTCCCCATCTCCTGATCGCAATTCTCCAGGCGCATTTTGTGACAATGGTGATGTTGTTGATGATGTTCAAATTGATGATGATGATGATGTTTATGATGATGAGTGATGTGCTAGATCCAGAATTAAGGTCCGATGTGTATATGTTATTTGACCTTGGCTGGGGAAACACGGACAGAGGTTGATGAGACAGTTGAGGATGGGGCAACTTGGAGTGAGTGAGCGTTGGGTGCCGACGCTTCAAAAGAAATTAAATGGCGAAACAAGAAAAAAGACTCTTTCCGACATTCAACGAAAGTGATTTAATTATGTAGGGTATTTTACATCTTCTTGCTTGCTTGCTTGTTTGCTTGCTTGCTTGCGTTCACTGGCTGTGAACTCCAGCGTGAAGTCCTGTGTGTCGGATGAGGACATCCTGTTGTGCAACATCAGTGTGATGTCATACAGGACCTGAGGTTTGCGTGAGTATCCGTTGTCCCATGTCTGGCTTATTGGTGTGCAGACTGGTGGTCCTCGCCGTACAGGCAGACACTCTCCGACTTATCTTCTGAAATGCAGCTTTGGCATGTCCTGCTCTGCTTTTAATCTCTGTCAAGCTTCTTCCACCTCGTTATTGCTAAAGTAAAACAGGAACAGAGGTTAAGAACAGAATATGGCAAGAAAAAGATACATTTCAGAAAATGAAGAGTATCTTATGCAATCAGTCACTATCATTGAATGTAAGAACGAGGGTGCTGAAATGGTGTATTGATCATGTATTGCTGTATGGCAGTGGATCTTGGAATGTACATGAACATATTAGGAAGAACATGGAAGCAACTGAAATTTGATTCCTGATACAATTGTTGCGAATTCCTTGTACTGCCATAGTAACTAATAACGATTGTCTGAAAGAGGCAGATGACATTAGAACATTATATATGTCAAGGTCTCACATGGAGTAGGTATGGACATAAAGGTAGAAGGGATTTATAGAAGGGATATAACACCAATTTAAGGGAAGTAAACGTAACCACTCGAACGCTCGAACAATCTCGAACCTTCGAGAATGATGGGTCAGTTTGCCTACAGCTCCGTGGACACAGGTGGAACCCGCCTACAGCGTGCCAGGACCATTTCCACGAGAAGCTCGAAGAGAGTTACACCCCGTGTCCGCCCGACACACGTCGAAGGGCAGACGGCGACTGGACACCGAGGACGAAGGAGGGTTTAGCTTAAGGGGGACTTGATAGATAGAAACCAAGTGTATTTAAGGATTGTTGATTATAAGATAGTTGATAGAGTTTTGCTGTGATGGTTATGTGTATGATTGCTTTGTTATGAACTCCTGTGATATCGTAAATATTGTAACTGGCTGCGAAACCCATTCTTCGCCAGATTACTGTGAATAAATTATATCAGAAAGTATCAGAATGGAGTTTGTTGCCTGTCTGAACCCGAGTTTCATTTCCCTAGGTCTTTAGGACGTTGACAGGCTATTTGGGGGCTCAAGCCGGTTTTGGCAAGCTCAAGACGATTAAATTCTACTTCAATTTCTCGACAGCTCTTGGTTTTGCCAAGTAAAATATATTAACATTCATACATGACAAAGTCTCAAATTAACAGCGACTATCTTCTCATCTTTTCATAAACTATCGTAGTCCCTCTAGAAAAGTTACTTATAAACCATGCTTATATATATTAACATTGACATGACTGGACAATAACTGTGACAAGATACTAATCTTTTTCATTCCAACGACAGATTGTTCCGCGAAAAGTTGTGTGCATGTAAATTGTTCTCCAGCAGTAGCGAAAGAACCGGAGAACCAAACAACAACACTACAGCAAAGAAACCAGCAAATCAGATAAGTCCCATAGGTTTCATGCTTATTGTATCTCTAAACGATACTCATTTTTTTTCCTTTATGTAACATTTTTCTATGTATTTCAATTTATTATATGTACATGCAAATTTCATGTCCATTTGAATTTATTCTATAGAAAGTGTATATGTAAACATTAAGGGACATAACCAATTGTTGTACGCCCAAACTGTTTCCAACGGAATTTAATTTCTAAACATTTAAATTTAGCTGAATTTACAAATGTCAACACTGGAACAGTGTATTGAGTTAGGACTTAAATTAGGCTATACTGCAGATAAACTGTCAGAATGGGCGCAAAAACGCATTCAGAAAACATAGCGAGAGAAGACAGGGCAGCTGAAAGAGAACAAAAACGACTGCAGATGCAAATGGCGGCTGAAGATAAAAAGATGCAAATGGAGGCTGAAGATAAAAAGATGCAAATGGAGGCGAAAAGAATGGAGCTCGAAGCGGCTAACAAACAAGCTGAAAATAAAAAACTAGAAATCGAGGTTGCTAGCAAACAAGCTCAATTAAACGCAGAAACACAGAAGTTAGAAATAAAATTAGCTCTAAAACAAAAGGAAATCGAAACGCAAACACAATTAAAAGTCAAACAAATGGAGATTTACTCCAACATGAAAATTTCGGTAAATAATTTAAGTAGTAAAGAAGAGAAGCAAAACTACAACAAATACAAAGGCTTAGTCAAACCTTTCTGTTCCGGAGATTCCATAAGTGCTTATTTAGAAAACTTTGAGTGTTTAATGTCATATCATAGCATTCCAAAAGTCGATTGGGCATTTATCTTTATGAGAAACTTAGCACTAGAGCCCTTAAAAGTGATTGAAACAATTCCACAAGACATGAGGAAAGATTACGACTATCTAAAACATAGAATATTGCAACATTTTTCATTAGACACAGCAGGTTACCAATTGCAGTTTTCAAAATTGTCACCATCACCCAACCAAACGTTCATAGACTACGTGTCTACAGTTCCAAGATATATTGCACTAAATGGATTACCTCAGCGAAAACAAACAACAGCTACGGTAAACTAAAGGTTCTAATAATAATCGACAAGATTATGAACACAATACCCACTCCTTTCTCTAAATTTCTAAGACAAAGTGATTGTAAGACTATTCAAGAAGTCGAGCAGAAAGGAAGTGCTTATTTCACAGCAAATCGTGACATTTTTCAATTAAACACTAGTCAGAATGAAACAGCAGCTGTCACAAACACCAAATACTCTAAACCAAGTGATAACAAATTCAAACAACGCTCTAAATTCTCAAAGCCAGTCCTATGTCAATATTGTCATTTAACTCATGAACAGTACGCTATATGTGACAAAGCACCAACCTACCCACACCACCTCCATATGATGGTGGAAAAACAAAGAAACAAAAGAAACGCCTATAGGAGAGCGGTTAAGTGCTTCTTTTGTTCTGCGTACGGCCACTATAGCGGACGTTGCGACGGCCGCAAGATGATGAAACAGGCCAATGCATCATTAGTAGATACAACTACAGATGAAGAAATCGAAGAGCTTAATCAGTGTGATATCAAGAATGAAAGTGAGAATGAATCAGTGAATGCCCTAGAAGTCATCAATACCAACAACAAGAACACCTGTAACATATGTAAAAAGTTCCAGTTGGATACCACCCTTGAATGTGGCCATACAATTCCTATATCCAACTGAAATGGCCAACGCAGCCTTAGCGTCAAAAGGCAAGTTAAAATTTGTAAAAGGTATTGTAAATAACAAACTTTGTACAATCATGCGTGATAGCGGAGCGACTCTGGTTGGCATTAAAAAGACGTTAATTAATGACAGAGACTACACACACGACTATGTGACATGTCGCACATTCGCAGGTACCATCGAAAGATACCCCTTGGCACTGGCCGAAATTCAAACACCTTTTGTGTCAGGACAAGTGCTGTGTGCGGTGTTAGAAAACCCGTGCGCAGACATTATTCTCGGGATTCTTCCCAACATAAAATCCTGTTCTGAAGAAGATATCAAAGAATGGGAACGAAAAAATTGCATTCAAACATCAAGCAGTGATCCCAGAACAAAAGAACACAATTTTATGTCTCCAACTGCCAAAAGCATAAGGGAGACCACCAATGACGGAATTCCAAACGAATTCACAGAGGTGCACAACACAAAGGGTAATGAAATCTTTGAATGACATCATCAGCATAAAACCTCACATTGAGGACGCCATCAAAGAAGAAAACTATAAACCTGTAAATGTGCAACAAAAGACAGACAACGCTAATATAGTAACTCGACAAACGACTCAGATAACCCACATGGACAACCAGACAGATAGAACAGGGGACACTAACCAGACTAACAGAAACGACACTGACAAGAACAACAATGACAATTCTACTTTAGCGACACATTCTCTTGACAACGAAAACGACGAAGTCAACGACACAATAACAACAACTCTTCTTAACCATGACAAACAGCTTGACGAGTCATTACAAACCGACTCGACTCTTTCAAATTACTCCCAACCGAAACCATATTATGCCAGGAACAACAATGACAGAAGCACAGCAACGACAGTACTTCTTAACGACACTACTACACAAGACAATGAAGACAACTTCACATTACGGACAGTTTCTCGTGAAGACAAAAACGCAGTTACCAAACCAACAACTGAGAGAACTCATAATTTCCAACTTTATGAGTCGAAACAATTTGTTTCTCTGGAAACAAGAAACAATTACGTGATTAATTCCAAGAAACATAACCAAGAAATACAAGGATATCCAAGGGACACTACTAGTGACAAAGAAGTATTATTAACAAACAAGTGTCATCATATGTGTTCATTGCAAATTTATCATCTATCAATGACACATAAAACAAAAACGGAAAAACACATAAACCTGCAGAAAGTGATGCAGATACAGAAATAACATCATCAAACAGCAATCATGCAAGCAAACAGTATGCAAATAAACAAACACAAACAATTGACTTCACACAAAATCAAAGTCAGAAACGATTGCATACAAACAAATCGCTTTATTGCATGAACAAAAGCAACAAACGCTGCGTGTCAAAATCCATCAGTACAAAAACTAGAAACAAGAGTAGACAATCACATTCACCAAATATTAGAATGAACAGAGACAAAGTACTGACACTCTTGCTACTGGTGCTATCGACACAACTTGCAACAACACGACCTATCTTTCAAAATATATCTTTCACCACTATCTGGATAACAAACGAATTTTCCATCATAATTACCATCTCATTCATATATCAGTCAACATTTCGCCATATTGAAAGAGGAAAAACCATGGTCCAGTTCATTAACTCCTATTGGTGCAAAATTTTCCATATAACCCTGATATATGCCTATTGTAAATTCAGTTTCACTCTTACATTGTTTAGACTTATTATTACATCAATACCCACACAATTATGTATTATTTGGAATTGTGAGAGTATCAGTTTAGAGGATACAATTTGCATATTGAAATCTATTTTTTTCCAATCCACCCATACTCAGATTACCAAACACCGATTTACCATTCATATTAACCCCAGATTCAAGTGCTATCGCGATCGGAGGATGTCTAATGCAAGAATATGAAGGCGTGAAACATCCAATCCTGTATGTGAGCCGGAAGTTAAAAGCGGCGGAAACCAGGTATTCCACAGCTGAGTTGGAAGCCTTAAGTTTGGTTTTCTGTGTTCTCCGACTACGTAAGTTCCTTCTTGGCACCCACTTCGTTGTCTTCACAGATAATTCGCCACTGCTAGTCATTAGAGAGGGCAAGCCAAAAAATCACAGATTGGCAAGATTGTGCCTTTTGTTACAGGATTTCTACTTCGAAATCCATCACATTAAGGGAAAAGATAACTTAATTCCTGATATTTTATCAAGATTACCCAATGCAACAGCAGATTGACACTATTTACGTTGATTAGTTGCCATATGATAAGCTGTGATATTTTATTCTGATGCATAAAATTCAGTGTACCTCTACACTTACTGTAGAACTGCAGAAATATCGACAGGCTATTCAATACGTTAGATATATCTATCACAAACACTAAACGTTAAATGACTCAAAATTATAGAACCACTAAGGTTGTATCATGCCACATTGGCAATTAACAGTGCAGCATAAACAATCCGAACTGTGCATATTAAGAGTTGTGAATTTATTTCATCAACCACAGAACATAACGATACTATGTGAACATTACGAACTTTGCATACGAGTGAATTTGATGGACTTCACCAACTAACGGAACAGAACATCGGACATAACCGCAACGATATATTATGACTATTACGACATGTGCGAAACAACTACACGAAAATGTGACACCAATGCGTTACCTATGAACTGTAACAGCATTTGAAAAACACACGGACAAAGAACGACAACACACGGATCGTCGATGGATTTAATTAGTTTAATTTGATTAGTTAAATATGTATTAAATTGTTGTATTATTATATGCATAAAATATGTGAACATGTCAATTTTTCATTTTCTATCATAATATGTCATAAACATTTTCATTCATGTTCAAAATTTTCTTCCTAAAACTATTCCAATTTAACTTATAAACCATTTTGTTACCACCAGTACAAATAGTACTTGGCGCTTTCAATATAATATATCGCCGAAGTTTTTTCTAAGGGCGACAACATTTACCTCAACTTAATTTGTATATTTTAACAAAATACTATGTTGAATGAAAGGTGAACGAATCAGAGAGTAAATGAATTAAATGAGAGAGCGATATACTGAGCGGACAAATTGTACGCAAAAAGTATTCATTTTAATTTGTCTGCGTTTTGATGTAAAATGTAACACTTGTCTAAATTTGGTATACATGTTTAGTATTAAATAGAATAGTATTATTCTAAGAATCACTGTTTGAATGCCCCGTTCATGCGTTACACAGATGGCGTAATTCATGATAAAGGATATTCCAACTCGTGACGCTTAGAAGTATACTACACACCACATACACACACGTAGCACACACTTTACACATTAGGTAAAACATACACTCACAAAACTAAACACTAACAAGTAAATAACATACACTTTATTACAGCAAGTAAAGAGGGAGTAGACACACTAACAGGCAAACAAGAACATAAGTAGTTACTTGGGAGAAAACAAAGTGATTATATATATTGGGCACTATAAAACATACGGAAGTAAAAGTGTATCAAAATACACATTCAGGACAAGAATTGCAGGTGTTCTTAAATAAGCCAAGACAATTTGTCTTGATGAAACTCTCTAATACAGAGTTCATTATCCTGGTATCATATGGATACTTGAGAAGGGCGCGGTTGCAAATACAACTGTAAGCGTCAGGGAACTTCGGTCGGGTAGCAGGTTTAGGAATATGGAAGAGATAGGAGCTCTTCAGCAATCACCCTGAATTGTTGTACTGGGAAATACATGAGTTATTAGTGCAAGTATATGGATTACTAAGTTCCCATCCACGAAACTACAACCACCAACTTCATGTGATCCCATGACAGAATTAGTTCAGACTAATTAGCATATAGTAACCCACAAGAACGGCGGGAGGGGAACCCTGTTAAGGTCTCACATGGAGTAGGTATGGACATAAAGTTAGAAGGGATTTATAGAAGGGATATAACACCAATATAAGGGAAGTAAACGTAACCACTCGAACGCTCGAACAATCTCGAGCCTTCGAGAATGATGGGTCAGTTTGCCTACAGCTCCGTGGACACAGGTGGAACCCGCCTACAGCGTGCCAGGACCATTTCCACGAGAAGCTCGAAGAGAGTTACACCCCGTGTCCGCCCGACACACGTCGAAGGGCGGACGGCGACTGGACACCGAGGACGAAGGAGGGTTTAGCTTAAGGGGGACTTGATAGAAACCAAGTGTATTTAAGGATTGTTGATTATAAGATAGTTGATAGAGTTTTGCTGTGATGGTTATGTGTATGATTGCTTTGTTATGAACTCCTGTGATATCGTAAACATTGTAACTGGCTGCGAAACCCATTCTTCGCCAGATTACTGTGAATAAATTATATCAGAAAGTATCAGAATGGAGTTTGTTGCCTGTCTGAACCCGAGTTTCATTTCCCTAGGTCTTTAGGACGTTGACAATATACAACAATAAGAAAGAGACGAATTTCTTTGGTCATGTGATGTGAAGAGAGGCATTGTGGAACATTGTGACAACTGGAAAGTTCGAGGGAAAGCGAGGCAGAGGCCGACCAAGACAAATGATGCTTGATGGATTGAGACGGTGGCTTGGAGGTATATCATCAGCAGAGTTGATCCAGAACACCGAAGACCAGTTGACAGTTCACTTGATGATGATGATGGTGATGAAAACAGGAACATGCAACTATTATTTTAAAAAATTGTGTTGCATATCCGTTACATGACGTCGCAGTCAACCTTGGTATTTGTTGGCTGTTTGTGATTTCTTGGCAAGTTTACGTTCTGTAGTTTGTCATTGCTTTCTGAACGACCGGCACCCATACCATTGTATGGAAACTAACGTAAGGCGGTCTGCTGATAGGACGCAGGCAGCGTTATAGATAAACCAGTTGAAAACTTAAGCCTGAGGACCTTAAGGCTTAACGAATATAAGACCAAGATTACTTTTCACACACAGACACACGCACTCTCTCTCTCTCTCTCTCTCTCTCTCTCTCTCTCTCTCTCTCTCTCTCTCTCTCTCTCTCTCTCTCTCTCTCTCTCTCTCTCTCTCTTGTTCACTCTCTGACTTTATTCTCTTTCTCTCTGTCTTTCTTATTCTCTCTTTCTCCCTCTTTCTCTCTCCGTGTCTTTCTCTCTCTTTCTTTCTTTCTCTCTGTCACTCTCTTTGTCTTTCTCTGTCTGGCTTTCTTTCTCTCGGTCTCTATATGTCTTTCTATCTCAGTCTTTCTCTCTCTGTCTCTATCTGTCTCTTTCTCTTGTTGTCTCTATCTCACTCGGTCTCTCTCTCTCTCTCTCTCTCTCTCTCTCTCTCTCTCTCTCTCTCTCTCTCTCTCTCTCTCTCTCTCTTTCTGTGTGTAAGCCCTCTTAGCACACCCCCACCCTCCCCCTATCCCTAATTCATCACTGGAAAGAATGCACCGACTGCTCACAAACAACCCAAACATATCCCCATATTGCCAACTGAACCCATTAATCCCACCAAACGAGCCGCCATCTTACCGGAGAACAACAACATAAAGTCAACATCGAACTGGGACTCCTCACGTCCGGAAACTCGGCATTCCATTGCTTGCGCTGACTCACTTCTCGTCTGCTGCCTTCCTCAGTGACTCAGCAGGACGTGACATCGTTGCTAATGAGTTCGAATCCTATGGATGCGGAATTGTCTAAAGTTACACCACTTGCAGGTCCATCCAGTTTAAAGCGGGAACCAGGAAATGTCTAGAGGAAGTAAAAGCGTTCAAAGAAATATTGTCAATATTTCTATTGAGAACTTGATCCAGCAAGCGCCAAAAGGTATATACAATTATGGGGGATATCATCATATACCCTCTAGGCCTCAAGGCGGTCTAGGCCTCAAGGTGCTCTAGGCCTCAAGGCGCTCTATGCCTTAAATGCTCTAGGCCTCAAGGCACTCTAGGCCTCAAATGTTCTAGGCCTCAAGGCGCTCTAGGCCTCAAGGCGCTCTAGGCCTCAAGGCGCTCTAGGCCTCAAGGCACTCTAGGCCTCAAATGCTCTAGGCCTCAAGGCGCTCTAGGCCTCAAATGCTCTATGCCTCAAGGTGCTCTAGGCCTCAAGGCGCTCTAGGCCTCAAATGCTCTATGCTTCAATGTGCTCTAGGCCTCAAATGCTCTAGGCCTCAAATGCTCTAGGCCTCAAATGCTCTATGCCTCAAGGTGCTCTAGGCCTCAAATGCTCTAGGCCTCAAATGCTCTAGGCCTCAAGGCACTCTAGGCCTCAAATGTTCTAGGCCTCAAGGCGGTCTAAGCCTCAAGGTGCTCTAGGCCTCAAGGCGCTCTAGGCCTTAAGGCACTCTAGGCCTCAAATGCTCTAGGCCTCAAGGCGCTCTATGCCTCAAATGCTCTAGGCCTCAAGGCACTCTAGGCCTCAAATGCTCTAGGCCTCAAGGCGCTCTAGGCCTCAAGGCGCTCTAGGCCTCAAGGCGCTCTAGGCCTCAAGGCACTCTAGGCCTCAAATGCTCTAGGCCTCAAGGCGCTCTAGGCCTCAAATGCTCTAGGCCTCAAGGCACTCTAGGCCTCAAATGCTCTAGGCCTCAAGGCGCTCTAGGCCTCAAATGCTCTAGGCCTCAAGGCACTCTAGGCCTCAAATGCTCTAGGCCTCAAGGCGCTCTAGGCTTCAAATGCTCTATGCCTCAAGGTGCTCTAGGCCTCAAGGCGCTCTAGGCCTCAAATGCTCTATGCCTCAAGGTGCTCTAGCCCTCAAGGCGCTCTAGGCCTCAAATGCTCTAGGCCTCAAATGCTCTATGCCTCAAGGTGCTCTAGGCCTCAAGGCGCTCTAGGCCTCAAGGCACTCTAGGCCTCAAATGCTCTATGCCTCAAGGCGCTCTATGCCTCAAATGCTATAGGCCTCAAGGCGCTCTAGGCCTCAAATGCTCTAGGCCTCAAGGCGCTCTAGGCCTCAAATGCTCTAGGCCTCAAGGCACTCTAGGCCTCAAATGCTCTAGGCCTCAAGGCGCTCTAGGCCTCAAGGCCCTCTAGGCCTCAAATGCTCTAGGCCTCAAGGCGCTCTAGGCCTCAAATGCTCTAGGCCTCAAGGCTCTCTAGGCCTCAAGGCGCATGAAAAGGGCCCATTACCTTTCTTGGTAACATCGATCTTGTTCAATCATGTTCAGTCATGCCTCTAAACAAAATAAGTCACAAAAAGCCAAAAATGTTTGGTTGACTGCAACGTCTTGTGTAGGATATGCAGGTAAATGTGTTGTGTGGTGTGCAGAATCGAAGGAATAAAATTGTGTTAAGATCTGCAGTGTGGATTTCGTGTGGAGAACTGAACAGATATCCGTGAATCTAGTGGTGAAAGGAAGAAACTGCCGCTGGATACGACATACTCTGAGACAACCAGACAATAGTATAACTCTCTCTCTCTCTCTCTCTCTCTCTCTCTCTCTCTCTCTCTCTCTCTCTCTCTCTCTCTCTCACTCTCTCTCTCTCTCTCACTCTCTCTCTCTCTCTCTCTCTCTCTCACACACACACACACACACAAGAAGAAAACAAAATAAAAATTCTACCTCGTTCAACCAGCTTCTACAGCGTCGGTTATAACTAATGTATGTTTTTGTGTGTGCAGATTTTGATTATCTTTCCTGTCTTTGCTCTCTTTCGCGTCAGTCCTAAACAGGACCGGTTATATTTTCCTCTTTACGCTATTCGGATTCGGTTGGGTCTTGTGGGGCTCACGCTGACAGCCATTTTCTTTATTGCATTGTGTTAGTCCTGATGACGTAAACACAAGAAATCAATGGGGAGAACCGCTGAGGCCACTAAGACAATTACATAAACACACGTAGTATTATTTGGCGCTCACAGAAGGAGAAGAAGGAAATAGAGACTAGAAGACGGACTAGACAACATAAAATTTGAAAGCTATAGTTACCGACCGGGATCGAACCTGTCGCCTCCAAATGACGACGGCGCCTCGCTGCAGGAACAAGTGTACCTCAACGCACGACCAACTCAGTAACTATAGCTTTCCAATTTTATGTTGTCAAGTGCGTCTTCTAGTCTCTATTTCCTTCTTCTTCTTCTGTGAGCGCTAAATGATACTACGTGTGTTTATTTATGTAATAGTCGTGGGACGCAGAGGTGTTTCCAAGGGCTGTGTTCTATACTGGCCAAGACCTATAACGCGTCCTCGCCGAGCGTCCTGGGCAACAGGCCCCTTCGGGGTCCTGGCTGAAGTCAGTAGGATCGTTGATTCCTCCGAAGTCGGAGAGTGTCTGCCTGCACGGCGAGGAACCACCAGTCTGCACACCAATAAGTGAGACTTGGGACAACGGATACTCACGAAAACCTCAGGTCCTGTATGACATCACATTGATGTTGTCAACAGGATGTCTTCATCCGACATACAGGACTTCACGCTGGAGTTCACAGCCAGCGAACACAAGCAAGCAAGCAAGCAAGCATGTAATAGTCCTGATGAGGAGCGATCCTGAGGAGGACCTGCCAACTTCTGCTGTCTCCCATTTGGTCTTGGGTTTCTCTATTAAATCATGACAAGGTCTAGTTTAACTTGCAATTCATGTGTTTATAACCCAAAGGATCAACGAAATAGAGGAACACCCACAAGCACAAGGAGAAGAGAGAACTAGAGACAGAGATGAATCATAGGGAGAAGACATGGAGGGAGCGAAAGTGGCAGCAAGAGATAATTAAGATATGAATACAACGAGGCGTTTCACACTCCAGCATTCTGGGATACGTAGCAATTGTTTTTTTATTACTTCGTTTTTATTTTATTTTCATTGCTCTCATATTGCTGACAGATTGGCTGGGTCTTCACCGCTCGGTGGGGTGTTGGTGCATGAGAAGGCAGACGTGGTCGTGGCCCTTTGGGATCATGTCTATATCTCGGAAGAACAGATAGGATCATCACAGCCTGGAGAGAATGGTGCTGCCGGGAGTGACCTGAGTAGAACAGATAGATCATCACAGCCTGGAGAGAATGGTGCTGCCGGGAGTGACCTGAGTATAACAGATAGATCATCACAGCCTGGAGAGAATGGTGCTGCCGGGAGTGACCTGAGTAGAACAGATAGATCATCACAGCCTGGAGAGAATGGTGCTGCCGGGAGTGACCTGAGTATAACAGATAGATCATCACAGCCTGGAGAGAATGGTGCTGCCGGGAGTGACCTGAGTAGAACAGATAGATCATCACAGCCTGGAGAGAATGGTGCTGCCGAGAGTGACCTGAGTATAACAGATAGATCATCACAGCCTGGAGAGAATGGTGCTGCCGGGAGTGACCTGAGTAGAAACAGATAGATCATCACAGCCTGGAGAGAATGGTGCTGCCGGGAGTGACCTGAGTAGAACAGATAGATCATCACAGCCTGGAGAGAATGGTGCTGCCGGGAGTGACCTGAGTATAACAGATAGATCATCACAGCCTGGAGAGAATGGTGCTGCCGGGAGTGACCTGAGTATAACAGATAGATCATCACAGCCTGGAGAGAATGGTGCTGCCGGGAGTGACCTGAGTATAACAGATAGATCATCACAGCCTGGAGAGAATGGTGCTGCCGGGAGTGACCTGAGTAGAACAGATAGATCATCACAGCCTGGAGAGAATGGGTGCTGCCGGGAGTGGCCTGAGTAGAACAGATAGATCATCACAGCCTGGAGAGAATGGTGCTGCCGGGAGTGACCTGAGTAGAACAGATAGATCATCACAGCCTGGAGAGAATGGTGCTGCCGGGAGAGTGACCTGAGTAGAACAGATAGATCATCACAGCCTGGAGAGAATGGTGCTGCCGGGAGTGACCTGAGTAGAACAGATAGATCATCACAGCCTGGAGAGAATGGTGCTGCCGGGAGTGACCTGAGTAGAACAGATAGATCATCACAGCCTGGAGAGAATGGTGCTGCCGGGAGTGACCTGAGTAGAACAGATAGATCATCACAGCCTGGAGAGAATGGTGCTGCCGGGAGTGACCTGAGTAGAACAGATAGATCATCACAGCCTGGAGAGAATGGTGCTGCCGGGAGTGACCTGAGTAGAACAGATAGATCATCACAGCCTGGAGAGAATGGTGCTGCCGAGAAGTGACCTGAGTAGAACAGATAGATCATCACAGCCTGGAGAGAATGGTGCTGCCGGGAGTGACCTGAGTAGAACAGATAGATCATCACAGCCTGGAGAGAATGGTGCTGCCGGGAGTGACCTGAGTAGAACAGATAGATCATCACAGCCTGGAGAGAATGGTGCTGCCGGGAGTGACCTGAGTATAACAGATAGATCATCACAGCCTGGAGAGAATGGTGCTGCCGGGAGTGACCTGAGTAGAACAGATAGATCATCACAGCCTGGAGAGAATGGTGCTGCCGGGAGTGACCTGAGTAGAACAGATAGATCATCACAGCCTGGAGAGAATGGTGCTGCCGAGAGTGACCTGAGTATAACAGATAGATCATCACAGCCTGGAGAGAATGGTGCTGCCGGGAGTGACCTGAGTAGAACAGATAGATCATCACAGCCTGGAGAGAATGGTGCTGCCGGGAGTGACCTGAGTAGAACAGATAGATCATCACAGCCTGGAGAGAATGGTGCTGCCGGGAGTGACCTGAGTATAACAGATAGATCATCACAGCCTGGAGAGAATGGTGCTGCCGAGAGTGACCTGAGTAGAACAGATAGATCATCACAGCCTGGAGAGAATGGTGCTGCCGAGAGTGACCAGAGTATAACAGATAGATCATCACAGCCTGGAGAGAATGGTGCTGCCGAGAGTGACCTGAGTATAACAGATAGATCATCACAGCCTGGAGAGAATGGTGCTGTCGGGAGTGACCTGAGTAGAACAGATAGATCATCACAGCCTGGAGAGAATGGTGCTGCCGGGAGTGACCTGCGGACCTGGCCGACATTCAGGACTCCGAGCAAAGGCCATACCGACAGTGTCGATTTCATTACACCAGGTTTGATCCCATATGGCTCAGTCTCTTTCCGCGGCGAACTGCCGAAAGCGTCGCACAAAGCACGAACTCCGTAGCTCCTAGTTACCTCGTTAGTGCTTGCTCTATTTGAACTCAAGCGTAGTCCATACACAACTTCTAGTAGTGCTGAATTACATTTTTGCGTGGGGATTAGCTTTCCCTATTAACAGTGTCCCTCGCCATCAGGCGAACCCACTCCAACTTCAGAGGTACTTGTAATTTACGTCTCCGGGTCAAGGACGATAAGCCAACATTTTAGCCCAACTGTCCAGTGTAGGGGTTGAACCCCTTACCTTGGCATCAGCACTTCCGGTCGCCAGCATGGCGGTTAGGCATTGAACGGTTGGGGACTGTGGCGTGTTTATGCTTGTGGCTACGGTTTACAATCGTATTTTCCTCATGTTGGACTGGTAGTACATGGTTCCGTCGCTCTGCTACTGAGTGAGTGCGTGGGCGACACCGTGAGCTGTGAAATTCGCGTGGAATGCTTTTACATCTGTCCTGTACAGTGAACTGCATGTTCAGAACAATGGCGTCAATGGCTACCGGTGATTGCTGAATTGACATTTTGCTCTTTCGGTTCACGAGTGCATTTTTCGGGAGATTCCTGGGAGTCGGCGCTGACGCTGCGGAGTTCGTGCTATGTGCGACACTTTTGGCGGGTCGCCCTGCGGTAAGAGACCGGGCCATATGAGAAAACCCGGGACAATGAGGTCTTTCTGGTGACTGCCGAGTCCTTTTTCCATCGACGATGAACTGTGGCGAGTGTGGATGAATTTTGTGTTGGCATTCTGACGGCGGCATTATGCACAGTATATCTGTGCGGGCTTGTTGGATTGCCGAGACTCCTGTCTATTTCACTTTTCACATTGGACAGTGGGGAGCATTTTGTGTGATATTCGCTGGCACGGGAATGGAGCATAATGGGGACGACCCGTTGCCGTGAAGTTGGAACCTCGACTAACTAACTAACTAACTAACATCGGATGTTTAAGAACACGCGTTCTTATCCATTCGGCCACGCTGACCTAGACGGACATATATTCAGACTACTACTTGTACCATTAGTATTGGGACTCTTCTCTGCTTGTTGACGATGAGGACGGAGCACGTATATGAATGTTCTAAATGCCATTGTGGGGTTTTTTGTGAGTTTATAGAGAATTACAGAAGTTCCAATGAGTGAAGTTCTATAAAGTATATCTCTCTATAAAAGATACAGGTTAGTAACAGCAAGTGTTGTCTAGAGGTATTGATATTTATTCTCGCAGAACCCTTGTAGAGAAACCATTTAGAATTTGGCTCATCGAGTACCCCCACTGTGAGAAATTAGACCTAAGTTTAAGTTCACACAGAATTATTTATAGATGATTTCTCTTCTAGGATATATATATATATATATATATATATATATATATATATATATATATATATATATATATATATATATATATATATATATAGATAGATAGATAGACAGATAGATAGATAGATAGATAGATAGATAGATAGATAGATAGATAGATAGATAGATAGATAGATAGATAGATAGATAGATAGATAGATAGATAGATAGATAGACAGATAGATAGATAGATAGATAGATAGATAGATAGATAGATAGATAGATAGATAGATAGATAGATAGATAGATAGATAGATAGATAGATAGATAGATAGATAGATAGATAGATAGATCTTGACAGTTAGCCACAGTAACCAATGAAAGCAGTTCTCTCATCTTCTAGCTGACTGTGCTCTGGTCGCCAACCTCATTCTGATCTCTTTAATATTATTTCAAGTGACACAAGACACTTGGACAAATGACCACATTGACAATTGAACCATTGTAGTGAACATAAACAACAACAACTGTACTTTACACTGGATTGAACAAGACATCAACATGAGAAGATCTTGACAACAGTTGGACAAACATTCACAAAGAATGATCACACCAACAGGTTAGACAAGTCATACATCATGGAAGATACTTGACAACATCTACACAGAACTTCCACAACATCTGTAACCAACAACAACAGTAGAGTAACAGTCACCATGAAGATGCTTGACAACAGTTGGGCATTTCTTTCTCAACAGTGTACAAGACAATCACAGAGACATGTATCTCAAAAACTGTTCTCTTACTACTAATCTTTTATTAATGTCTGATGAGGTCAAGTGAAGACTCAGGCTTCATATATTGCCAAAAATTTACATTTCAATCATAATTTTATATGCAATATAAGTGACAATGATAATGAAAACCCAAACACATCACTCAATATCCCCACATGACATCAATTTAAAACAAACCCTCCTCCTTCACATCTCTACTTCATCAAGTTATCCTACACCACAAACTCTTAAATCATGCTATCACCTTTCCAACCGTCAACTGAGGGAAACACATGATAAACCTATAGCCGGGGCCAAGTATAGGGAGACACTGCTATACTGATCCGTGTACCTCTGTTATCACCTATGAAGGTGTTGGGAATGTCTCAGGTTTCAGTTTTCCCCATAATGTTTTTCCAGTTCAGGCTATTCCCTACTTTGACAAGTTCGAAGCAAGTGACAGGCATGTCTTCTCCCTGGTGAGTTGACTGTTCGCAAAGTTGATAATTGGGATTAGCTTTACATTTCAGTAGATGAAGATCTAAAAACTATTATGTCCCATCATTCTTCCCTGCCAGTCTATCTCCCACCAAAGTGTTCTGATGGTACTGAAATCACCACACCTAAGCATTAATAATCCATTTGTGAATTAGCTCTATGTTCTATACTTCTTCTCCATTAGCTTTTCAGCCAGTATTAAGCTGGAATACTCCTCAAGATATGGTTTTGAGGAGAAGTATGGTAATCTCCAGGTACACATTGATGTCCACTCTTGGCCAGTAGAGGCATGCTGAAAACCAGGTGATCTCTCCTCCTAAGGTTTCTTCTTGAATTTCTCTTGAAGAGATAGCCCGGAACATTTACAAAAAATGGAGAGTATCCCTGTCTTAGGCCTTTGATAAAGACTTTTTCTTCAGTGCCATCTGTATAGGCCAGAATTTGTGAATTCAGGCTGAATATTTCACCCTGTAGTGATGTGGTACTATTGGAGTCTCATTATAAAGCTGGATTTGAAGACTAGAGCTCAGGACTTCCCTGGAGTTGTCCTGGTAATTGAAGGCCTCCCCATCTTCCTCATTCTCTGTTAATAAACAAAGGCACAACATGTGTTTTACATCTGTTTAAACATTGTCATAGTTATGCAGTACCATTACAGATTCAGAGAGGAATGGGAGGGGAAAGGGAGTGTGATATTCGAACACCCGCCCCTCACTGGTGATGAAGTGCAATTTTATTTGGTGGTTTGGGGTGACATCTTTTCTCAAGTTTTGATCCCCAAATTGTGAAATCATAGGCACATATGCTTACTCAGGGGCAGCTTCACAAGCACCATCAAATCATCATCATCATCATGTTCTTGTGCTCTTTTCCCATTAAACAATAGTAATATCTACTGCAGCAGGTACCAAGCATTATTGCACAAGCAATGTTTTCACACGTGGAATACACATATGAAAGAAAACATGAATTTTCCCTGACAAATAGCATGAGCCTTCCCATGTATTCAGCTGACTAGACACTGTAGGTTATGCCACATATTGCTCCTTATTGGAATGTAGTTCATATAAACCTAAACCATTGTTGCAAAGAACCAGCGCATAACGTCAAAGATAAATTGCATCCTAGGCAAATCTATATGAATGCTTTTGGCAATTTACTTGAGCGTAACACAGTCACCAGACATTACAGGAACTTTGTAATTTCTAAAGTGCAATGCAGTCCTGCAAACATGGATATAATAAGCGTCTTTACTTTTACAAATATGAGAGGTTAATTATATAATTACCATCTCATTCACTCAAACATTCTCAGCCATTATAAGGGAAAAGTTACATGCTGCATCACACATTCTGAAACAGAACTGCCAAAAGTAACTCGCAAGAGCAGTGTACAGTTTGGTTAAGAATGGTCATGATAGGCACTCAACGAATGTTCAGAGCGCACAAAGGTTTTGCAATATGCATTGAGCATAGTTTACAGTCACAAGCATATGCAAATCATCAAATCAGACAGACAATAGACATGGTAAGAATGTTTCACTGTGGTAGACATGACAGGTTGGAGCGGCAGTTTTAGTGTCACTGTACAACGAAGTTCTGTCTTCATTTCCACATTTTCTCAAGAAAATACTCTGCCATTCGTCTCTCTCACTTATCATCAGGTTTTCACATAACATATTAAATGATTTAGGTACCTGAAGTGCAGATGACTACATCTTAGAGAATGCTTTCGGGCAAGTTTTACCACTGCATCTTGAACACGTCTTTACGGGATGGAATCAAGGCTTCGACTCGCGGGCTAATTATGTATTAGATAGCGTTACTCGCCCAAGGGTCAACTAATCAATGGAGTCCCTACCTCTCATCTACCCTCTCTCGATCTAGAATCTTCGATTCTATTTTTAGTTACGGTTTCAAGACGGCTTACAAGATGGTTAACTACCGAGTATTGAGAAATGTAAATGGACTGGGGATGTCAACGTCTGAAACATTATGTTACAGCCATGATGTCGGTTCTTGACTAAGCTCAACTCAACTGAACTCAAGTGAACTCAACCCATTTGTTTCATCCTTCCGTTTTTCTCATTCGGCTATTATACCTTAATGTAATCACTGTAGTGTCTTCCCCGTGTTTATATGTTGTGTTTCCTTGTATTTGTTTGCTGATGAAGACTAGACGCCGCAACGTCCATTGCTTTCCGTAATTGAGTTCTGTAAAGTTGCACTACTTCGTGTTCCTTTCATATTGTTTAAAGAACAAGGGATAGGAATGCTGGGCGAGAGTTGATCGAGGGCTTATACTCCAAACGGGGATAAAAGAGCTAAAGATGGCTTATGACAGCTCGTTGTCTGGTCAATAAAACTATGTAGAGATGGAGTGGCTAGTGGTGCTACGACGTCCGCCCTTGGCTGGTGCAGACCCTGTTCGATTCAAAATGTGAATGGCTTGTTTTGTTTATTTGTTTCTTTTGTATTTCCATTTTTATTGATACTGGACAGTTTGACATCATGGTATGGAGGAATGGTTGTGTCAAGAAAGGCAACAGAAATTAGAAGCGAAAACGCAACGCTATTTCCGCAAGCATGATGCAGAAAGGAAACGCCATTACGTGCCCCATTTATAATACGTTAACAGACTACCCATTGAACTGAATGC
>JACEFZ010011915.1:0-26808 GCA_014155875.1 Cepaea nemoralis | reverse complement strand
AAACGATGGGGATCTTGGGGAAACCCTTGAAAAAGGGATTACCGGATCAAATCATTTGGACACCAGAATGTGGAAGAATGCCTATAGTCAGTTAAAGGAGGCCTTGGTCAGCAAACCTGTATTACAGCTCCCTGACCTTTCCAAACCATTTGTGTTGAGAACGGATGCGAGTGCGATTGGAATTGGAGCGCTTTGTTACAGGAAGGAAAAGACGATGCTTCGGTTTTGAAACCTGTGGCATACGCAAGTAAGAAACTTCTACAGGCGGAGAGGAATTATTCAACCGTCGAGAGAGAGTGCTTGTCCCTCGTATGGGCAGTGCAAAAATTTCAGCCATATTTGTATGGAGTTTAAGTTTCGGGTTCAGTCGGATCATCAGCCCCTGATGTTCCTGGCTACTTCTCAGAAGCTCAACGCACGTTGATTGCGATGGTCGTTGTTACTTCAACCGTATAATTTCACAGTAGAGTACATTCCTGGGAAGGAGAATGTTGGAGCGGATTTCTTGTCAAGACACCCAGCTCCTGAAGAAGAGGAATGAATCATCTGGATTTAACTCATGGTGGAGAAGAGTGAGATGGACTACTCTCTTAAGAGGGGGCCTATGTCACGAGCGCCATGAGTTAACCAGCTAATAATACCGACGTTTGCGTGGCGTATATTTTTCTAGGCCACAACAGTCGTACTAACAGAGTAAACACAGCTGCACAGGTTACATCGTGTCAGCCCATAAACACATTTGTGGTGAGTGAGAAGGAATGGATACATCGAGTTGGCAGTTCATTAACAGTTAGAATCACATATGATTGTCGGCTTAGGATATGGAATGGTTCCGTTTGTCATCTATACTGCCGGACATCAGACGGAAATGGCTGCTGGATTGTCACCTACGGAACAGAAGATTGACAGTTTATCAACAGGTCGGAAGTGCCCGACTAGGGAGAAAACAGTGCATCTGTCAATTCTTGGTTTCCGGCACATCGAGAGGATTGACGGGGTTATTTGCAACTCTTTGTTGTAACTCGACAGAAACTCGCTGGCTTGTTTGAGAATCTAAACTATTACTGACAACTTTGACAGGACTAAAGCCAGGAAAATAGATTCTTGACAAGGGATGATCTGCCACGGTGCCACCTGTGTGGGGGCATAAAGGATAACGTCACGTGGCCAACTTTGGTAGTTTGCCATATAAACCCGAGTTGGGATCAACTAGGGGGGACTTGAAAAATGCTCTAGTCAGAGTGCCAGGGCACTGCAGTGCTTAGTGGAAATAATATCTACCGTGTGTTAATTAGTGACTTAATTTTGCACGTGCCTATAATGGCAGATGTAGATATGATTGATAGGACTGCAGTAGTGCCATTTAAGGTATAACCTATTATAATATATTCGTTATAATTACTTTAGGCAGTAGCCTTGTTAAACTATAGTGTGATGATTAGCACTGTTAGTGGAAACTAGTTAGAGTAGAATAGTGATATTAACTCTGCTAGTTAAGAATAGATTAGTGAAGTGTTGATAAGCTTTACTAGTTGAGAATTGAGTAATGAGGGATAATTGGGATCTTCCCGTAGGTGTCCCTGGTGGGCGGGGTTCCGCATTCTGTTTGCTGATTTTTTCTTTGTCATAGCCTGATTCGGCTCTAGGTGGGTAGCTAATCTGCTCTGTGACTAAGTCTAGTTAGCTAAAGATCATTAAGCAAGGTGATAGGCTTACACTCAGCCGAAGGGATCAGTGACTAGTACTATCACCAGATGTGTTGTTTCTATCCTAGGTTCCCTACCAGATCCAAGGAAACTCTACAAGTTTTGGGGAAGAATTAAAAAACCCATTCTGAAGAACACCAGTTCAAGAGTCAATAAAGTTGCATACAGAAACGTAACTTACGCTAGAAGGAAATTGGTTCATCAAAGAGAGTGATGCATACTGATGCACCACCACAGCATCAGACAGTAGTAACGAACCGAGAACCGGCTAAGAGTACCTAGTGTTAGTACAGTAACAATTAACATTAGTAATTAACACTTATGGACTGAATGGTTCGATGTGCAACGAGGATGATCTGTCGACTAACTAACTAACTAACTAACTGCGTACACACTACAAAAGACTTGTGCAGTTTGTTAAGGAACGTTAGGAACGGACATTGTGTAGAGTGCAACCGGTCCATGATTAACTGTTAATACCACCGGTGTCTATTTCGGATGTTCATGAAATTGGATTACCAGAGGTCTACAGAGGCAAAAGCAGTATCCGGCAAGATGGTTTCGGCAACGGGTGAGAAGTACATGTTCTGACGTACCGTGCTGTGGTATATCTTTGCTGGGATCAGCTGACTGGGTTGCTGTCTGAGAGTCAGAGTCTACACACTTTATAGAACACGTCACACATTTTCTTCACATACACGTCTCATATACGTTACACTTTTCTTTTAATAAATTATCTTTATTAATTTTTAGAAGCAAGAGTTGTTGAGTATGTTGCGTTGGGGAAGTATGAGAAGGGGGCATAGTACGACAGTGAGAGAGTGATAGGAAAAGGTGTCCATAGGCTGATGGAGTGTGTTGGACGGAAGCTGGTGGATTCTCCAGGATATGAATAAGGGGAAAAAAATTATAATGTGGGTGTCGACTCTCTTCACTCCAGGGACGACACTTTAAAGGAGGACACGACAGGTAGACTGCTATTGACCAGCACATTTCCAAGGTTACGATCCCGATTGTAAACCACCAGGGGGCCCCTGAAAAGACGTCGCGAGTGACTGGGTCTGCCTGGAGAATGGAAGACATTCTTGGCAGCAATATTAAGGGGATGGTAGGTTAGCGAAACGATCGGTCTATTGTTTCGTGGTTTCGGCCTGGAGGAGAGAGCCTCGGCACGACAAATAGACTGACAGGGGTAGAGATCTGTAGACAAAACTTTCTCAGGATAGTCATAAAGGCGGAAGCAATCCAACATTTGGTGGGCTTTTTGACGGAAGTCGTTATTAACCTGACAATGCCGTCTGAGACGTAACAGTTGGGGGAAAGGAATAGAGCCCTTGTAAGAGGGAGGATGGCAGGAGGTATCGAGAAGGAATGCATGGGAGTCAATTGGTTTATAATAAACTGTCGTGCATAGACCGCTGAACCCAACGAGACTGTTAGATCGAATAAATTGACAGCCGACGAAAAAATAGTTGAGGTGAGTCTGATGCTAGGATGAAAGTTGCAGAAAAAGGCAATGAAGCCCTGGAGATAAGGCAAGGGCTGTCTGAAACACTAACGAAGTCATTGCTATACCTCCCGTAAAGCTCCGGTAGCCTACCGGGGTATTGACTCCATACCTGGTGCTCCAGATAGCCCATGAAAGGCAGGCATAACTAGGACTCATCTTAGTATCCATGGCCAGACAGCTAATCTTGTCGAAAAAGTTGAACTATTGAACTCAAATGAATTGAGGTTAAGGACTACCTCTGTGAGACTAGCAATGGTCCGTTGGCTTTGTGGTTTTAGCCAAGAAAAATTCTTAGGTTTTAAAGCCACCAAAGTGAAGAATAGATGTATAGAGTGAAGTCACATCTAAGGTGAAGATGTGGTACTGAGAAGGGGATATGAAACTGATGGAGTCAAAAATAGAGATAGCGTGTTTGGTTTCATTTATATACGAGGACACACACACACGCACGCACGCACGCATGCACGCACACGCACGCACGCACACACACACACACACACACACACACACACACACACACACACACACCCCAACGGCTGAAATATGCTGTCTAAGAACTCTGAAATCCGTTCAGAAGGACAAGAGCAGCCGAGACGATAGGTTTGCCTTGGTTGTTTGGATTGTGTATCTTAGGCAGCATATAAAAAGTGGATTTGCCCAAGCAACTATCGTGGATGAACAGTGAGGTGGCAGAGCGAGGGAAAAGACTCTGCCTGGTGATGGCATTCGTCACACTCTTTACTTGGGTGTTACTGACCGTCCCATCTTGTGGCCGTGGTCTGTAGAAAGTGGCATCCCCGAGTTGCTTGTGGCCTTCCTGTATAAATAAGTCTTTCCTCCAAACCACTAACGCCCGTCCCTTATTGGCAGGCTTGATAATTATGTCATCACGTCGTTTCAGGTGTTTGAGACGCCGCTGTTCCTCCGCTGAAAGGTGTGAATGGCGTAGTGGCTTGAATTTTAATTGTTGTATATTGAACTTTTTTTTTTTCGATATTCAGATCCAGGGCTTTGGATGCCCCTTGATTGAGGACCCAATTCAATTATAGAGGGATACTATTACTGTCAGTTACTGTGAACATATTAAGCAGGATCATTATGATTGAGATACAGCATTAAAAGCAAATAAGGGACAAACAGATAAGCTTCCGAGAAAATAGATCGAGCACTGAAGAGACATTCACATTATGCTCAAAGCATCGAACTGAAATCACTACTTTATAATAGATCTGTGGACTACTAAAGCACAGATAGAGAATCTCTTTGGAAATTGATGAGTCACTATGGGATGCCTCAGAAAATTATTAACTTAATAAAGGCAGCATGTGGGAACATGAGGTAAAATGTGTCTAAGAATACAAGTGAGGCAGGTGTGTTCTTGTCTTCTTTATTATTCTTGTTAACTTTAGAATAGATTATGATGATAACTATAAATGTCGCCAGAAACGGAATTATGTTTACTCGTCTGACAAAGTAGACGGATTGTATGCACTTAAAAGATAACATTGTTTTCCTGTAAGAGACAAGAAATCAGCTGCGAAATAAGTTAAACACATTGTTTTGGAGGTCACAACAATGAGGAATTAAAAGCCATATGGGAAGACAAAGATAATGAGAATAAAGCAAGCAAATGACAGTCTTATCTCCTTTGGTGACACCTCCTTCTAAGAAGGTTAAATCACACACCTATTTAGACAGCAATGTAGACACTGACGTGGGAATGGATTTAGATATTAAAAGACAGAATACAAGAGGCAAGAGGACATGTGGAAGTAGTAGAAAATAAACATACCACCCAGCTTAGAATACGTATCTTCAACGTTAAATCAGTAATATTGTATGTACAAGCATCAGAAACAATGGACAACGGCTAAATGATTACTAATAAACTACAAACATTCATTTTGGTCCTTGCGACGAATGAAGGGACTGAAATTGTATGAGAGAATCAACAGTGTGGAATTCGTGGAGATAACTACAAATCCCAGTAAACAAAGAGGTGATATACAGACTAAGGTTGTTGATAGGAAATACAGTGAGATAACATGAGAATAGTATCACGAGAAAGTCCTTTGTAGTTTGCCATGGCGGAAACGAAATAGAGGACGACCCAAAAGCACAGGAAGAAGAGAATTTGAGACAGAAACCATGTAATGTGGTTAGAGCATTAAGGGAGCTACATGACAGAGCAGCTTCAGTTGGTTGGTGGAGCTATTGCCCAATGGGGAATAAGGGAGACAGGTTACATATCTTTGTTACATATATATCTTTGTGACATACATAAACGTGTCAATACATATCATATTTCAGTGTTATAATAGAATTCGCAGACATTCTTCTCAACAGTGTGTGCTAGTAACCAATAAGACATATTCACAAACTGTCTAAATGATTCCTAACATTGGCTTTCAATGCTCCCTAAAGCGAATGATACACATAGATATCCCACCTACACTAACAATACACCAAGGAGTACTAAACATGCGATGTTTAAATCAACAGAATCCCTTCTATTTTCCTCCATCACAATTTATCACCCATTCTAATCCTACACTTTCTGCCCATATCATGACTCCAGCTCGGCTATAAATCTCAGGTTTTATTCTGTACAGCCACAACCTAACGGCAGATATGTGTATCACGTCATTGTCTACTGCGTGTTTGGCACCCAATAATTATGCATCGGCTGTCAGTCTAAAAACACATTACTCTATTTCTGTAAGAAACCGGGACTGACTTGCTAGATGTAATGCCAGTCCATTGCTCACTCTTTATGCTTTGAATGTCAAGACAAGGGCTAGATATCATAAATCGCTACAGCCAAGCTATTTATAAGAGTGAAAAGTGATGCGTGGGTTAATGTCCGTAAATCACAGCACAGTTCGCGGAGCCGCACTGGCATAATGGCTAGCGCTCTTGTCTGTCGGCTGGTGATAAAGTGTTCGAATCCTCATACAGGTGGGGCGTTTTTTGGTTTAACTGGCCTGAAATTCTAGAACGAACCAGCCTACAGTTTCTACCAGTAAATATTCCGGGATGTGGAATTTTTTTCTGTCGGGGACAAAAGAAAATTCTAACCTGCACAGTTCGCGGAGACTGCACTAGCCAGGCGGCCTTTATTCCTCAGACTCAAAGACCCCTCTGCCATACACCGCAAGGTACTATATTGGCAGTAAATGACAGTTTTTGACAGTAAAGTTAACCAGTGCCATAAATCACCCATTAAGGTCGCTTCCTCAACATCATCATGTTCCATGTCGATTACCGTGGGTGGTCAAGGTTCACTATCTCACATGATCACCAGAGTCATGGATCCCGTTCATCAGAGTCATGGATCCCGTCTTTATTCTTGTCACAAGTATACCATTTAACCAAGCCATCCGGGTATTTACCTCTTTGCCTACACCATTCTCTTTTCCCATTACTGTGACAGTTGTCATTAGATTTTGGAGGTGATTTCTCCTCGTAATGTGCCCATCACATCTTGCATGTCTACGTCTAATTTCTCTAATCAACATACGCGTTTCGTTTGATTCTTAAATGACTGTCCCACTTGTTTTTCGGTCCGCCAATAGTGTCTGCATTTTCATCAAAAACCACATTTTAAATATCATTAGATGTTTCCCAGCTTGTCTGCTTATTGTCCATATTTCACACGCATACAACATTAGATGTACAGCCATTCAAGACTGTCTCATTGCAATTGCCATCTTGGTATTGGCGGGAATCTTCTCCACTATGCAAAACGAGTGCCGCTTAGTCTATAAAACTCTGGGTCAGCAAGCATCATGCACCCAATACTGTTAAAGGCATAGGAAAGGGCTATGTACAGGGTGTATTTTGAATGACTGTGCAGTGGTTGAAAATATTGCCGGTCCAAGTTTTGTATTTGCCTATTACGTTGCATGAACTTTACAGATGGTGAATACAAAACTTGGACCCACAATATTTTCAAACACTGCACAGTTATTCAAAATACACCCTATACTTAATAAATTACGACATGGTTCTTATTGGCACATATGGCTATTGGTATAAGCATGTGGGATTGTTGTAGTTGCAACATGGTGGATTGGGTTAGAAAGCTTGCTCTTAAACTTCCAGTGTTCTGATGCCGAGGTAGTGGGTTGAACCCCTACACCGTTCATTTGGACTAAAGTGTTAACTTAACGTCCTTGACCTGGAGAAGTAAATTACTAGTACCTCAGAAGTCAGAGTGCGTTCGCCTGATGGCGTGGGACACTGGTAATAGGGAAAGCTAATCCACACGCAAAAATCAGTACATTACTCTAGAAGTGTATGGACTACGGATGAATTCAAAGGGAGCGAATTAATAATCACAATTGTTTCTGTTGTTGTAAAGTCTTACGGAATATAGAGAAGTTTAGAGCAGCAGTGATACATGTGCTTCCCACACGGAAGGCAAACCCCCATGATCATCCGCATGAGCTATTCAACGCATCAGTGCAAGTCATAGTGTTACCTGAAAGTGTTACCATTATAGTGGGATTTTGCTTCCCTTTGCGAGTCTCGAAGCATGCAATGTGTGTGGTCCTCGAGAGGCTGCATTAGAGCGGAGAACGTGAACCATGGGTCGGTGAGGAGAAATATCCTCATCCCAAAGACATGAGTCATTAAACTATGTGTTTGTGTGTGTGTGTGTGTGTGCGTGTGTGTGTGTGCGGGTGCGTATGTGTGTGTGTGTGTGTGTGTGGAGGGGGGAAAGGGGGGGGGGGGGCGGACTGGAAAGCTATTTTCGGGAAATGTCGCACACAGCACTTTGTGATAGCAATCGTCTGCACGCGAGAATAAAGTGTACGACATCAAATGAAGCAAATGAGGAGATTATGGAAGGAACTTTTTTTTTTTTAAAGTGCATCTGGAGTAGAAAATTAAAAGCGTATAAGAATGGTCATTGAATGTGCATACTAGACAAAGAAAGAAAGAACAGTGTGAAAGAAAGAAAGAAAGAAAGAAAGAAAGAAAGAAAGAAAGAAAGAAAGAAAGAAAGAAAGAAAGAAAGAAAGAAAGAACGAATGAGTAAAGAAAAAAAAAACAAAGAAAAGTAGAATGTCGAGGAAGACGACACAAAGAAAGAAGGAAAGAAAGAAAGAAAGAAAGAAAGAAAGAAAGAAAGAAAGAAAGAAAGACAGAGAGACAGAAAGACAGAAAGAAATTGATGAATTCAGCAACAACAAACAAGAGACGATGGATTAATATTAGAATGCCATTAACCATAACAGACCCTACGACAGCGTAGACGACATATTTGTGATTTTCATTACAATATTCTAAAAAGAAGAATAATAAGAAGAAGAAAAAGCAACGCAAGGACTATGGGTGTTTAGAGGCTAAGGATTAGAAAGTTCTGGTCAAAATAAATCTGGGTAATCGATGTGAAACCAAATGTAAAACCTGGCATTATTGATTGCTAGCCTTTCCTTGAGTTTCTAACAAAGATGGAGCCGAGCTTAGAAAACGGGAGTCACAAACTGGGGAGGAGGAGAGGAGTATGGATTGAAGAGGGAAAAGCAGTCAACCGATCGGGTTTGAGAGGAGGGGAAAGAAGGAACAGATGGATTTGAATTGGGGGGAAAAAAGAGAAGACGAGACAAGGACGATTCATTTCTGAAAGAAGGTAGAAAGTGGAGACTATGTTTGAGATTCTAGTTGTTTTAACAAAACAGGGTCAGTGAGCCAGTAACACATCAGCCTTCTCTGCTCGCGGACTCGGGTGATGTTAGCATAAACAAGTGGTCGTAGCGACCTTAAATGATCGCCTTCTGGCTGAAATTCCAGTGCCATGTCCTTCAGGGGCGGGGGGGGGGGGGGGGGGAGCTGTATGTTTTGTATTGATCGTGTCCAAGGCATGCACGCTTGTTTGTGGAGTGGACCGCATTCTGGCCCTATAAAAATTGATACTGGTAATATTTCTAAATAAAATGGAATATTTGCGATACGGGTATAGACTGCCAGTCTTACGACAGGTCGTAGATAGAGGTCTGTTGTGTAGATTTAGGTAAGCAGCATGCTACATGAAAGATGTGACACAAAATCAAGGTAACAATAGTCAAAACTTGATACAAATGATTGTGTAAAGTTATATGTGAGCGTAACCAGGTATACATGAGCTTGTCAAAGTATAAATATCGAGAAATTAGAAGCGAGAAAAAGAAAAAAGAAGAAGAAGAAGAAGAAGAAGAAGAAGAAGAAGAAGAAGAAGAAGAAGAAGAAGAAGAAGAAGAAGAAGAAGAAGAAGAAGAAGAAGAAGAAGAAGAAGAAGAAGAAAAAAAAAGAAGAAGAAGAAGAAGAAGAAGAAGAAGAAGAAGAAGAAGAAGAAGAAGGAGGAGGAGGAGCAGGAGGAAGAGGAGGAGGAGAAGGAGGAGGAAGAAGAAGTGGAGGACAAGGATTTTTTGCCTGGCATATTTCGTTGAATCTCGTCATGTGCATACTACTGAGTTATACATCATATGATTTAGAGTAACATACATCAAGATGACATTGTGATCTACACCGATGGGTCAGTCGCGAGAAACAGGCATAGTGGTTGGAGTTTCATCACGAAGGCTAATAGACGATTCTTGGGGGGAAAAAACGAGAGTCTGACATATGAAACTACGACCTCCAGCATGAGAATTTAGGTGGGAGCAGTAACAGTGGCATTCCGTTGGTTAGAGAAGACCATTGCAACACACTTAATTATGGACTCAAGGAGTATGCTTAGTAAGGTGGGGAAAGGGATTTTTCGAGTAGAATGGCTGTTCTCGTTTCAGAGGTCACATATTGTGAGAATTGTATGCAATTGAATTGCAATTGGCAATACGGGAGTGCGGGGGGGGGGGGGGATGAACAGACTGATAGACTGGCATTGGAATTGCACCTCTTGGTGGTAGATTATCTATGGTCAAGGAAGAGGTAGTCGAGCGCATGCGGGACCAGGCGGAGAAGGCGGTTGAACAGACTGAGAACCTGTATGTGAAAAGAATGATATTGCGGGGGAACGGCAGGAGTTCTGGGAGAATCTCAAAACTGAGAGTGAAGACCATGATAATTTTCAGAGAGCTGTGGGAACGATTAGGTCGTTAGGAAGGAATATGACTATTCGGTGGCTGTTGAGCGAGGGGGCGGAGCGCTTATATGGGAAAGTTCTGAGTGCAGTTATGTCGGTGTTTAGCTCAACTCAACTACACTCAACTGTTAAGTGATTAAATCTACAATATGCATATCAAAGCGGAATATTTGTAATTCCCACAGTAATTTCAAATTTAAACCAAACTCTTTCTTATTTAACCGTAAAACATATCTCAAGAAAGTATGTGCTAACATTAATTAACTTTAGCTACAATTATACACACTGCTGGTTGGAACATGTAAATAAAAGAATTATGAAATCGTGCCAAACTGAGACTTTAAATTTGGCCGGTTACATTTGAAAAACCTGACCAACATCTCAAAATAAGATGTTTTTTTTTGTTTTTTTTTTAAGGCAAAGGAGATCTGTTAATTCTTTACATTTTGTTGTTTTCGACCCACCTGCATTGTGACTAAGAAAGTTGCTTGGGTGGTTTTGCCATGTGTAAATAGTTGATTTGGGAGCAGTCTTCGATGCAGTAAAACGAGTGTCTAATGACTGCAATGTCTAAGCTCTCCTGGGCTTTTCTTGGTGTGGAAATTCTTTCTGTTTAAGTGTCAGATATCTTCTGTATGGGTGTCAGTTAATTTATTTTAGATGTATACTTTCCTTTTTGGGTGGAGTGACAAGTAGTTGTAGTGATTAACCACTCATTTGTTGTACTTGGTGTACCTGGCAAGCCTGGGCTAGATAGAGAACAAAGGTCTGGTTATTTTCTAGAAATCACTCATCTTTGTTAGTGTTTGGTTCTAGACTGAAATTATCTTTAGTGTTTGTTTTTATTGTATCATAATGTTTGTGACAACATTGTTTGTCCCTGAAGTTGTAGATTTTGTTGAGAAATAAAGAGCTTTTCTGTTTTTTCTGGTTTGTTAGTTTAGTCTGTATAAGTATATTTTGTGCACTCTCTGTTGCCTTTACTGCAGAGCAGTTTAATCCATTGATTTGGTTAGAAGACCCTCAAGTTCCAACCCCTGTCTCAGATCCCTGGAATATATTCTTTCTATTTACTTTCCCTGTTCTTATTTGACCGTGATTCGGCCAGAATGTTTTTATTCCTATTGTGTTTCTCTGTCTCTCCTAATCCTTTCTTCGTTGGCCACAACACAGTCAGCGTTGAGCTCTATACCTCACATCGTTGTTTTTTTTTCCATCGGCTTTAATTGTATCCAAAACAAAATTTACCTCCGGTCATTATTGAGTTAAAATGGTGTTCAAGACATTCGATCAATTATCGGTACAATTAGTGAAGTTGAAAGTGGCAGCATATTCAGAATTATAACGCGTTAATTGCAATGATTAAATAAAAATGTGCAATTTTATAAATGTTAAAGTACAGTATTAGTTCTCCTGCGGACAAATATAACTTATATATTTGGCCGGTTCCGATACATGAGAGAGAGAGAGAGAGAGAGAGAGAGAGAGAGAGAGAGAGAGAGAGAGAGAGAGAGAGAGAGAGAGAGAGAGAGAGAGAGAGAGAGAGAGAGAGAAGAGAGAGAGAGAATGAGAGAGAGAGAGAATGAGAGAGAGAATCATGTTTCTTCTACGAATTGCACTGGATCATTGTTATTGATAGACAAACCCACAAACCTCTCCTACACCGCGACGCCTTTTTCTGATAAAACAGTGCATAAATAGAGCATACTAACACGCTGAGCGCAATTATACACGTTTATTTGGCAGCGAATTATACACATTCAGTTAGGATCATGTTTACCTAAAGACGTATGCACGAACGCTTTAGTTATCCCTGCGTGATCTATTTTGTGTTCTCAAATTGCAAATGTATAATTAAAATCTACAACACACACTTGGAGAGATCATAAGCTTTTTTTAATTGGTTTAATTTCCGGTGTCAATTGCTAAGATAATAATGACTTATTCACGTATGCGTTAATATTATATCTGGGAGTTATTTTCAGTATTTAAAAAGTTGTCACCAATGGTTTCACACACTTTGCAGCAACTGTGTTGCACCGATGTAGATTTCCATACCTGTTTTATGGACTACACGAAGGCCTTTGACTATGTTCAGCATCAGAATTGTGCAATGTCATGAGAGACACGGGGTTTCTAGCAATTTCGATGCGCTATATTTAATCAATTAATTATGAATAATAAGCAGTTGTTAGAGTAACCGGTTAAACCCAAAAAATAAAAAAAAATGTGTACGCTAAGGGGAATAATACACCAGTTAATTTCTCTCCCCATACCTACGCCGAAGGCTTGAAGCAAAATGATGAAGATGTTTCAATTCCTGACAATTTTGATTTGTTCTTAAGTGGTGGAAATCCGATTCCAGAACTAAAATACGCAGATGATCCTCCATGGCAGGTGACTAAAGAGTCTGACGACACTCTTAACATTAAAGTACAGAGGCGGGAGAACTGGCAGAGGATTCAGCGTATTTTCGGTGTTTTATGATGAAAGCCACGTTCTATAAGGATTTGCTTTCTTAGGATATGATGGATAATAGGATTGAGATATACTAGCATATGAGTTGATACACAGTCCTATGGAATGCTAATTGTGGATAGGAACAAATTCATGCGTTCTGACAAGGAACTTTATCATAGTGATGGTGATGATAAAATACCAACGACGAAATGATGATGATGCTGATTATGAAAATGGAATAGTATCCCAGGCCATAACCCTTTGTATGTTATGTTATGCCTGGCTTTTAATTTGTGGACATGTTATTTCTCCCCTTCTGATTTGTGACATGCTAAGTGTATTTTTGGGAAACTAATGAAATGGTTTTTCCTTATCTTCCACGTGAAACTAAAATGAATGTTGGTACGATGGCTGAACTCGGGCCACTTCCTAATGTGTGCAGCATACCACCAGTTGAGAGGCAAATAACAGAATGAAACCAGCGTCTCCACAGCTCAAATAAAGCACACAGTGTAATGTCACAAGGCAATATGTGAAAGTCATGACTGGTCATATGCAGCCTGTTTACTTCAGGCAAGCTATAAATAGATATATAAATCGTTTCCTAGTATCAATGGCTAAATTCCACGGCCACGTTTGATGTCCCACGCTCTCTTCTTCTCACTGATTTGCCAAAGAGCAGACGCAAACACACACTGACAGGCATGCCACAACTGACTGGACTAAGAGAGGAAGCAAAACAGACCTGAAGCTATCGATTTCTCGAATATTCTCATGCCAACAGATTGCTGACTTCAAGAACATGCGGGCTTTCAATTCAGACATTCGGAGATTAGCATTCCGGGGAAATTCTCTTCAACGCTTGCAGTCACTTAAGACAGAACGGGTTCTGTAAAAATCATCAACATCCAGCGGCTGCCCCTTGCAGATTGTTAATATTATAAGCATCTTTCAAAATGTCACTCTTTAATACACCATAGCTAGGTAGAAGGAAATACCACAATGTAATATACAAATAAATGGGAATATTCTTAAACAAGTGAGTCGGTACAATTACCTCGGAACAGTCACAACATCTGATGGGAGATGTCTTGAAGAGATTAGAACAAGAATAATCGTGGCGATGGTAGCCTTTTTCAAGATGAAGAACATACTGACCAATGAAAAAATGTCAATTGCAACGAGAGAAAAATAGTGTTGAGATGTTTCATAGAACCTGTGCTTTTGTATGGATGTGAAGCGTGGACAATGATCAGACAAGCTGAAAAGCATCTGGTTGCTGTAGAAATATGGTTTCTGGGGAAAATGCAAATACCATGGACAGACAGAAACACCAATGAAACAAATGAAAATCGTACACTGATTACAGAAATTAGACTTAGGCAGTCAAACTTTTTTGAGCACGTAATCAGTAGAAATAAACTGGAGAACTGGCTGATAAATGGCAAGATCGTGGCGGAGAGAACAAAGCAGAGAAGTAAGTACCTGGGGGGGCTTGGACATGTGGTATGGTCGAGACAAAAACACCGAGCAGATTCATGACTCTGGTGATCGAGTGAGATGGCGAATCATGACCGCCACGCTTATATGCATGGCATATGAGATGATAATCATAAACCGGAAGTCCTGCCCCCGCTGTTGACATGAGTAAATTTATATTACATGCTGAAAGCATCTACATTGTGGACTTCCTCTTCTCCGGTTCTCCAGTACCAGAGAGAGATTAAAGGGCAAGATGACATCGCCTTCCTTGCACCTGATTTTATTCCAATGGCTAATGCATAAAGCGCGTCACAAAGCAGTAACGCCATAGCTCCAGCGACGACCCACAGGAGTCTCTGAGAAAAATTGCACTCGTGAACAGAACGACGTAGGCCGGAGTCGAACCCACAACCTTCGGATCCCGAGTTAAACGGCTTGACCACTTCGCCACAGAGACTCCCTAACGGTGCATGTTTGCTTGACAGATGTATTTTTGGTTCTATCCCAGACTCCCCCGACGCCCGACCCGTCAAGCTTGTCTATTAATCCCGTTAGTGTTCTTTCATGTTTTATTCTGAAAGATGACCACATCTCGAATGCTTCCATATGCTCTTCAATCCCTTTATCCTTGTTATTACCACCCAGTATTTATGCCCATAAACTGAAGGCGAAGTTCCTGATAACACCATGCCACAGTTGTTTGTCGAGTCTTTTTAATCACTTGTTTGTCTGCATTGAGAGATCTGTGCTCCTGCTTAATTAATGTAGTCCCTGGTCCAACCCATACCATTTGTCTACAGCAGTGCTTCTCAACCTTCTTTGGCCTATGCACCCCTTCACCAGATGTTCAGAACGTCATTCCCCCCTTTAGTATTTCCTCCCTATAAATTAACCAATTAACCCCCCCCCCCCCCCGCCCCTACATAGTATAGGTACTAATGGATGCTAAACACATACTAGAACAAGTCTAGACGTCTTCATAAAAAGTGATTTGCGGGTCTCCATCCATCCATCATGTGCCATGCCGGTAAGCGTGGGCGGTCATGTTCTGCCATCTCACTCGATCACGAGTCTACTTACGTTATAAAACGAATTTCAGAATAACGAGAAGTACAGAACCGTAAAGTATGGAGGGACAATCAAATATCAAGTAAGCACTGATCTACAGTATGCTGAATACTCGTATTCTCATTGGCATTTCTGCATGTCTTTAGTCTGTGACCAGGGCATACAAGTCTTTATTTTTTTTATTAGCTAATGATGTCTACATTCTTTTGTTCATTTCATCATGTGCCATACTGATACGCGTGGACGGCCATGTTTTACCATCTCACAATCATGCCCCCTCAATCAGTCCAGTTGTCACCAAGTTGTCTAGTGTATTTCTTCTCTTAACGTGTCCAAAAATTTTCAGAATTGGTTCGTTTGTAGATTTTACAACTCAACTAATTCTTGACATTTATCGATAACAAAACGTCGCCAATATCTCATCTTATTAATTCACTTAACATCGCTAATATCTCATTATATTCATTCACTTAACATCGTTAATATCTCATCATATTCATTCACTTAACATCGCTAATATATCATCATATTTATTCACTTAACATCGCTAATATCTCATCATGTTCTGTCACTTAACATCGCTAATATCTCATAATGTTCTGTCACTTAACATCGCTAATATCTCATCATGTTCTGTCACTTAGCATCGCTAATATCTCATCATGTTCTGTCACTTAGCATCGCTAATATCTCATCATGTTCTGTCACTTAACATCGCTAATATCTCATCATGTTCTTTCACTTAACATCGATATTATCTCATCATGTTCTTTCACTGTCCACATTAGTAACATATAATGGTTTTGTTTGTTCGCATACCCTTTACAGGACATCGCTGTCAACATCAGCATCTTTCAGCTGATTGTTGATTTCTTGGCAAGATTACTCTCAGTAGTTTGCCATTGCTTTCTGAGCGACCGGTTCACATACCCCGTAAGTTACCGACGCGGAGAGAACCGCTACCGATTCTCGCGCACATCACGTTACTCACGAGAGTATACGGGGTTACGGAGAAAGTCGTGTAACTCCTAGGCCAGGGAGACCGGCGTAACATATAATACGACAGACAATATGTACATTTGGATAATTTTCATCCACAGTTAAAGTTAGTTGCATATCCTTCACACCGCGTCGCAGTCAACACCAGCATATTTTGCTGTTGTGATCTCGTGGCAAGTTCACGTTCAGTAGTTTGCCATTGCTTTCTCTTTTTTTTTTTATACGACAGGCACCCACACCATTTCGTAAAGAACCAACGTAAGGCGATCTGCTGCTATATCGCCCATAGTGTAAAGTGTAAAATTATAAACAGATTTATTGAATAGCGATATTTTCCTAAATGTTTACTGTTACTCACCAATAGTTCTTAAGATAAATATTTAACATGTTTTTGTGATCGGGTTTTAACACATTTGCGTGATAGATTCTTATCATGTGTGATAAATCTTAAGCATGTTTGTGTGATATATCTTTAACATGCTCACGAGATACATCCCTTATATGTGCGTCCCTTATGTTGCTTATTTTCCCTCAAAAGTACCGAAAACAATCTTTCTTGTCAAACTGCTGTAGTAAATGTGCTCTTTTAATAACACACAACATCCACTGCATAGTGAAATTAGGAAGGTGAAGGGCAGCAGGTTAAAAATAGGACGGTCGTGGATGGGTCAAGCCGAAGACATTCTTCAACAGGTGAGAAGCTCATGGGCCTTTACAGCTCGGGCCGGAGGGAGAATTGTGAAGGACTCGGGTGCTTTCACTGAAACCACAAGTAGCCTGACCATGGAAGTCATGGCAGTAAGTAAAGCAATAACATGGCTAGAGACACAGACATTCACTAGCGCTTGTTTCCTTAGCGACTCAATGAACATGATCAAGAGGATAGAGGAGGGGTTGATCCGAAGAGAATGGTTGCTGCCTCTGGAGCGGTCTCGACTGGCAAAGATTAGTTTCATCTTCGTGCCAGGGCATGCGGGAGTACAAGGAAATGAGCGGGCTGACAAGTTCGCAGGTGAGGCTACTGTGGAGGGCGGACGCGCCATGGACTAGGCCGACATTCTGAATGCTCTACGAGAAGTAAGACTTTTGCAAGAACCAAGTGATGACTGTGAATCTACAACAATGGCCAGACTGCGAGAGCAGCAAATTAAAAGAGGGGTGGCCAAACAAGAACACTATGCAGGAAGCCAAAGAAGATTGATAAACCAACACAGAAATGGCGTCGTTAGCCGCTACACGTTGCGGGATTTGCTGAGGAGGGGATCCGAGCACTTATGGACTGAATGGTTCGATGTGCAATGAGGATGATCTGTCGACTAACTAACTAACTAACTAACTAACTTTTAATGTGTTTCTTAAAAGACTGTCTTGTTAGTTTCTCTGTTAATATTATTCTTTACATGTTCATCAGAAATCATATTTTGATGTCTATGTCTCAGCTTGTCTGCTGATTGTCCATGTTTCACATAGACTCAGCTCTATCTTTTCTATATAGAAGGTTTTCTGACTGCAGGTGACATTTTTTTTAAAGTGTTTTCCGTCTGGCAAAAGCATACTTTAGTCATGGCGATTCTTGTTCTAATCTATACAATTCCTCTTCCAACAAATGCAGCGCACATAGTTTAAATATATCAGTAAGTATGTCTCCGGTAATATATATTGTGTTAGCAACATTGTGGTCTGGTATATTCCGTATTCATCTCATCTGATGCATTGATCATTTCAGTTGTCTCGACCGGAGTGTTGCTGAATTTCATTCGGTTAAGGGCATTCTCGAACTTCAACATTCATAATTGGTGCTTCCTCATTGTCATCGGTAATGTCCAGCTATTCCTCACGTGAATCGTAGAGATTTTCATGTACTCAGATGATGATCATGCAAGCAAAAATCTAATTTCTGGCCATAATTATTTTGTCGTTTTTTGGTTTTAAGGCCAACCGCTGTTGTGGTGATCTGTTATTAGTGAGATAATGAATTCTTGTGTGAATTAATTCTGTATTTTGGTTATTGTCTTGCTTTTGATTTTCCCTGCAATTTTCTGAAGCCAGTTTCTCCGGAGCCGCGTTAGTTAGTGCCTAGTACACTCGCTTGCCGAGCCGGAGGTCGAGGGTTTCATTTAATATCGATGAGTTTAAAAAAAAACACTTGACTTGTGCTTCCAGGTATAACCCGCCTAAAATGGGTACCACAATATGATGTGGAAAGTAAAGGTAGCCGGCTTAACACTGACCACATCACCACGCGAGTGGCGATTAATCTTTTACATCAGGAGGCTAGCACCTTTATACCGATTACGCCTCGAGGCGTGAAAATGCTTTTGGATCATTACATAATTTTCTATTCTTTTCCCTTTATCTCTTTTCATATTTGCATCTAATGTGTGTGTGTGTGTGTGTGTGTGTGTGTGTGTGTGTGTGTGTGTGTGTGTGTGTGTGTGTGTGTGTCATCTACTGCCTATACTATCTTGGTGCAGGACAGAGGTGTGTGTGTGTGGGGGGGGGGGGCCTGGGGATGGTCTTGAGCCTGAGGAATTGACGCGGCCTGGCTAGTGCAGTCGCCACGGACTGTGCGGGTTAGGGTTTTTCTTTCTGTCCTAGACAGGAAACAAATTCCACACCTTACAGAGGAATCGAACCCGGGTATGCCGAAGGAGAGCCCGGCATTCTAACCACTCGGCAAATAGCGTAAAGGGAGAAAGGGCGGTAAAATACACGAAGAAGAAAATCAGAGATAGAGATGAATAATAAAGCTAGGGCATAAAGAGGACTGCAGCGACAGCACTAAAAATGGCAGAAGAAAAAGAAGAAGAAGAAGAAGAAGAAGAAGAAGAAGAAGAAGAAGAAGAAGAAGAAGAAGAAGAAGAAGAAGAAGAAGAAGAAGAAGAAGAAGAAGAAGAAGAAGAAGAAGAAGAAGAAGAAGAAGAAGAAGAAGAAGAAGAAGAAGAAGAAGAAGAAGAAGAAGAAAGATAACATAAATTTATATAAGAAAACCGTAAAGACTCCGCAAATGTCAGCTACAAGACAGCAGACACTAAGGTACAACACACACAACACCTCAGGCATAGTTATCCAAATGTCAGAAGCCCGTTACATAAGCGGTAAAGGCTAATCTAAATGTTATTAAACAGAAAGCGCACGGTGAACTTTGATACCGTTTCAAGAATATGTGCTTCTTGTGATTTTGACGCCTTCAATACAGGTAGAGTGTTCGGCGGACTGTTAGCTCTCTCTCTCTCTCTCTCTCTCTCTCTCTCTCTCTCTCTCTCTCTCTCTCTCTCTCTCTCCCTCTCTCTCTATGTCTCTCTCCCGTTTAGGTCGGTTTTGAAAGAGTTATTTTCACTGGAAGTGGGTGTCACAAAGAGGTGCGCTAGTCGCTCCACTGATAGCACAAGGGCAATCGCAACACAGTGTAAACACTACAGCACATGTTAGGATCCATCTACATAGTTCATGTAGCTTAGGTTCTGTCTGTGATTCCATAAGTATGTATATCTGACTGTCCATCACTTTTTCTCTCTCTCAGTTTCATTCCGTCCGTCCGTCCGTCCGTCCGTCCGCCCGACTGTCTGTCTGTCTGTCTGTCTGTCTGTCTGTCTGTCTGTCTGTCTGTCTGTCTGTCTGTCTGTCTGTCCCTCTCATTATATATATATATATATATATATATATATAAAAAAACAATATGTAGTGAGTACACATCTAACAAACCTATGTAGAAGTTTATACAACAACAGTGAATGCATAGTGAGAGCAACTGGAGAACACTCAGAACCCTTCACCATAAGATCTGGAGTACGACAAGGTTGTGTCCTGTCCCCTCTCTTGTTCATAACATATATAGACAACATATGTAAAGAAACCAGCCAAGCAGAGACAGCAAGAATACCGCATGACGAGAACACAGAAGAAGAACCATCTGCAAATCTAACCATTAGAGAACTCCTGTTTGCGGACGACAAAGCACTAATAGCAAAATCAGAAGCTGAATTACAAGACCACATGAATAGTCTAAACGAAACGTGTAGGGAACATAACATGAAAATTAGCACAAGCAAAACAGAGGTAATGACTATAACTAAAGAAGAACAAACAGCAACAATTCACCTAAACGAACATCCCTTGAAACAAGTAAAGAGCTTCAAGTACCTAGGAAGTATAATATCATCAAATGGCAGATCAGAAGACGAGATCGAAAATAGGTGCAATAAGGCAAATCAACTCATTGGACAAATGGCACCAATACTAAAGAACAAACATGTATCAATAACTAATAAGAAAGCACTGTACAACACAATCTTCCTACCAACTCTGTGCTACCAATGCCAAACCTGGACAATGACAGAAAAAGAGAAAAGAAAAATCACAACAACAGAAATGAGGTTCCTGAGAAGAATAGTCAACGTATCAAGAAGAGATAAGATCAGAAATGAAGAAATCAGGACTAAAGTGGGGGTTAAAGCTGCTCTAGATTTTATTAGAAAGCAGCAAGTCAAATGGTTTGGCCATGCAAGTAGGCTACCAGTCAACAGCATGCCACAACAAGCAATGATGTACAGACCAGATGGAAACAGAGGAAGAGGCCGACCACGTAAAAGTTGGACGGAGGGAATAACAGAATCCATGGGAATGTCGATATACGAAGCCCATAACCGGGCACTCTCACGAAGTTTATACTTCACCTCGACACCGCAAGGTACAAGAGGAACATGATGAGATGATATATATATATATATATATATATATATATATATATATATATATATATATATATATATATATATATATATATATATATATATATATATATATATATATATCTTAATTTGGTTTTATTAAAAGATCACTTTCATTACACGCGCATACGATCAGAAGTTTGCAAGTTATGTCCTATAGATCAAATAGGCTGAATCTGCTAACGAACTCCATGACAACAGATTGGATCTTAATCTGCATATACTAGAATTTCCCTAAGCCGAATAAAAACAGGAAATAAGCTAACTGTTTCGGCAAACACGGAACTAGATGCCCGAGCATCCTGTACCACCTAAGGCGCAGAGACTACGAAAATCGCCGAAACGACAAATGTACCATTTATGGAAGCGTGCCGGAATTGCAGGGCAGCAACAAGAATATCAACAATGGAAAAATCAGCTCCAAGGCCAGATGGCACAGCTGACGCAACAAATAAACAAGAACCTGCACGCAGATAAGCCAACCAACAAAACTCAAGAATCAGACACCGCCAGTGATAGTGGCAAGACCTTTGGAGTGCTGGAAGATATAAAACAAACACAACATCCAGCAAGAGGTGGCACGCATGGACCAAATCAAGCAAGAGACAGAGAAAATAGTAAAAGACATACAATGAGAAAGAGAACGACTTAAGAACGAATTTGATAAGCCCCCCCCCTCCCCCCACCCCCCCCCCAAAAAAAAGTAATAATAATAACAACCACAAGCAGAAGCCAGTGGCCTATCACAAAAGAGCAACAAGAACTAAGATACACCAAAGTTCACCGATACACCGATAGCACATAAAAAAAGAAGCAAAATTACCATGCGGTATCCAGCGACCAGCTGGTACAGATGTTAATAGAAATACAAGTGGTGCAGACGTTGGTAGAAATACAAGTTGAATGCACGCCAGAGGGAGAGAGAATTAAGGTAACACAGGAGGCAAAGGAAATAACTCTCCAGTGAATAATCCGTCTTTCGATTACATCCGAAAAAGACGTACAATCAGCCATCACTGACAGACGGAAAAGGCAGAAAGAAAACAACAACAACAATCACACACACACACACACACACACACACACACACACACACACACACACATACACACACACACAAATCAAACCGCGTCGGCCAAACCCCCAGAAGACGACAAAAGCAGTAGATATGTTGCATTAGAGATAAAAATTAATCGACACAGAAGTTATCAAGAACCCGCAAAGCAACTGACCACAATTATAAAGTCGACAACAACAGCTGATTGAAAGCCGGTTGAAAGGATCAATGTATGCTAGCTGACATAGCGTGCTTTGTGAAAGGGCGCGTTGCCTTGACGAAAAGGGAGTGCGTGTTATCCCTCGCTTTCTGATTACAACCTTCTGTATTTGGGTATAAAGATCCACAGTACTGTATTTTATCCAATCTGTCTCGAGTTTAGAGCTTATTTTTGTTGTTGTTGATGCAGGATTACGAATAGCCTCCGTCACGAGGTAGGTAACAGTATTTCAATAGAACAACTCCGGTGTCCAGATAAACCGTCTGCGTTAATGATTCTACAGACATTTAACGTACGCCCTTGCAGGGTGAACATTCAGTTGTTGTTAGGGACCATAATATTGACCCCAGTTTTCATCTACTGTCACAATGATGTCAAAATATTTTCTACCTGGCACTTTTTGAGCGACTGTCAGTAGCAGGAAATACAAAGCACTGATAGAAATGAGTAGCGACCAGCCATCGGGCATTGACCCTCAAGCAACTCACCACAAGCCCTCCTGACATTAGCTACCCCATGCAGCCCTGTCCATGCACTCCCAATACTACGTGCCTTATTCTCTATGAGTGTTCTTATGTCTTCCTCTATTTATTTAGCCGTTTGGATTCCATGCACTGGCCTTTCTAGTTACACTATTGTCATGATATCTCGATGTTTGTCCTATCCAGCGTCAGCGTTTTTCTTCGCGAGGAAGGTGTATTGATAAAATATCTTGGCTTTGTTTAGAAACGATCGCAATAGTTTGGATGTTAAAGCCCGGGCGGCTGAGATGGTTCTTTATACAGCCGTCGTCGTTCTGTGGTTTTCGTACCAAATTTAACCACAAGGTGATATAGTACATTGGAGTGCCATTATGGAGTGAGTACACATCTAACAAACCTATGCAGAAGTTTATACAACAACAGTGAATGCATAGTGAGAGCAACTGGAGAACACTCAGAACCCTTCACCATAAGATCTGGAGTACGACAAGGTTGTGTCCTGTCCCCTCTCTTGTTCATAACATATATAGACAACATATGTAAAGAAACCAGCCAAGCAGAGACAGCAAGAATACCGCATGACGAGAACACAGAAGAAGAACCATCTGCAAATCTAACCATTAGAGAACTCCTGTTTGCGGACGACCAAGCACTAATAGCAAAATCAGAAGCTGAATTACAAGACCACATGAATAGTCTAAACGAAATGTGTAGGGAACATAACATGAAAATTAGCACAAGCAAAACAGAGGTAATGACTATAACTAAAGAAGAACAAACAGCAACAATTCACCTAAACGAACATCCCTTGAAACAAGTAAAGAGCTTCAAGTACCTAGGAAGTATAATATCATCAAATGGCAGATCAGAAGACGAGATCGAAAATAGGTGCAATAAGGCAAATCAACTCATTGGACAAATGGCACCAATACTAAAGAACAAACATGTATCAATAACTACTAAGAAAGCACTTTACAACACAATCTTCCTACCAACTCTCTGCTACCAATGCCAAACCTGGACAATGACAGAAAAAGAGAAAAGAAAAATCACAACAACAGAAATGAGGTTTCTGAGAAGAATACTCAACGTATCAAGAAGAGATAAGATCAGAAATGAAGAAATCAGGACTAAAGTAGGGGTTAAAGCTGCTCTAGATTTTATTAGAAAGCAGCAAGTCAAATGGTTTGGCCATGCAAGTAGGCTACCAGTCAACAGCATGCCACAACAAGCAATGATGTACAGACCAGATGGAAACAGAGGAAGAGGCCGACCACGTAAACGTTGGACTGAGGGAATAACAGAATCCATGGGAATGTCGATATACGAAGCCCATAACCGGGCACTCTCACGAAGTTTATACTTCACCTCGACACCGCAAGGTACAAGAGGAACATGATGAGATGAGATGAGATGAGTGCCATTAAAGTTCTCAACACAACGAGGATAATGGACACATACAGATCGAATATCGAAGATCCCTTGTTTTGTCAAAGTGTCTATCCCACTATTTTAACACGGTAGGATCGAAACAGGTCTGAGTAAAACTTTAAAAAGTGTTTTGTTCTTATTTATATAACCGCATCACTTTGAGCACTACGGTCATAGTATAACTTCCTCCGTCTCTGCGCAGATTTGTATTTTCATTTTCTTTCCGTACGGAAGTGCGTCGCACCTAGTTAAGCACCTCACAAGTCTGCTCGTCCGACTTCGGCATGCAATTACGTGAGGTTTGCTTCCTTCCTCTACACAGACTCCATTCAAGGTTTAGTTTAGTTTAGTTTAGTTTTAGTCGTTGGATCAACATCACGGCACACGGTTTACCCCATAAGTGCTCCGTTTTCCCCCGTAACTCAAACCTGAGTCTGGAGAAACTCAGCTCAATGCACGAACTCCGTTGCATCGGCGAGGATCCTGAAATACATCCATCCAAGGTAATGGGCTCTATCTATCAGTGACAGTATAGTATTAAATATATCTTTTATATTCAATAGGTAAACGAAGTTCCATGACGCATACTGATATTATTGATGGCACATACTGCTTTTAGTAAATGAAGAATTAGGCTTCACATATTCTAGATTACAGCATAATGGGTCGGGTGGCCAGTATCTTATCTCACAACAATTATCACAAACTTCCGAAAGATTAACCGCCACTCGTTTTCATGAGGCTGCGACACCCCAGAGTCGTAAGTAAAATAAAGGACCCATTTTCGCCCTTAAAAATGTATTGGCTATGTGACTGGCAGTCTTTCTTTCTTTCTTTCTTTTTTTCTTTCTTTCTTTCTTTCTTTCTTTCTTAAAGCTCCCTTGGCAGCAGTATTATGTTAATCTTTAGTCTGTAGAGTAGCCTATACATGAATACGCTCACTAGGTTTACGTAGACAGATTAGGGAAAGAGAATCTTAGAAATAGAACACCAGGTAAATATATGTCAAGGCAGAATGAGTAAAGAAAAAGACAAAGAAACGTAGAATATCGAGGAAGACGACACAAAGAAAGAAAGAAAGAAAGAAAGAAAGAAAGAAAGACACACAGACAGAGAGAAATAAATAAAGCAAGAAAGAAAGAAAGAATAAGAAAGAGAAGAAAGAAAGACACACAGACAGAGAGAAAGAAAGAAAGAAAGAAAGAAAGAAGAAAGAAAGAAAGAAAGAAAGAAAGAAAGAATACATAATTCATTCCGACTCATTTCCGTCCAACCAAAACTGTGAAAGAATCAATGTTTTCCTGCTCAAAAAAAAAATAATGCACGGAATATGGATCGATTCAGCCTCGTCCCACGTGACCAAGTCAAAACCGTCTATTCCAGGCTATGAACAAAAGTTATGACAAATATCTGGAGACACATATCCACATATTTGTCAGTTCTGTTCTGTTTTGCAATGTCTGGAACATAAAAGTATCGTGTAGTCACATATAATAATAAGAATACATACACTTTCGCCATTATTCGCCAAACCCAGCGATACAATTCTCAAGAGAAGTAAAACAACTACCACGAAATGCGCCCAGAACTTAAAGTCCTGTCACGATCACGACGGCCAAGGAGAATATGCAATATTTCGAGCTTAGTGTATACCATGTGAACTCGGCGTCTGCCATGACTACTTAATGCATACCTAATGAACTGAATAGTAGACGAGTTGGCGTTTTCGATACGCATCAACGCTGATGTAATGAGCGCGGTCGGGCGGTGGGTCGACGCCTGCGTTCGTCGTCTCGCTAAGTGAGGGAAAGGTGGGTCACCTACAGCAACCAGACCTACAAAATGTAATGACCCTATTACATCACAGGCCTGCAGCAGGATGCTGCTCGGAGACAGATTAATTGATGTACTGAATGCAAGGGTTATGATATTACTACGTGTATATGAACTGATGTATACCTTATGAAGTAAATATATACACTTCACGAACTTAATGCATATTTCTTGATCTGAATGAATCATCATCAAGTGCCTTGCCGACTGGAGTAGACAATCATGCTTCTCCACATCTTGCAATCCCCAACGGCATGCATCAGTTCGTGCATCGACTCCCTTCCGTGCCATGACACAAGACTGCTGTCTTCCATTCGGTAGAACATCACACATATTTCCGTGTTCTCTTTTCGAAATTACAACGCTGCATTTGTGGAATTTGGTGATATTTAAATTAAGAAGACTCCGACCGCCACCAGAAACAAAAAGTAAAAACTTTAAGCTACACCAAACTTCTATAGCAGATCATAACAAGATGAAATATCTGCCTCAGAAAAATCATTACCGCAAGCAATGGTTTGCGTTTCCTTGATGTTAGGTATAAACAGATGAAGATACTATATAAATTCGTATATAAACTGCAAGCCAAAGTCAAATTATATTACAACCAGATTTGAAAAGACTGTGTAACCACCGAGATAAATCGACAGCTCTGTAGCTGAGCAGAACAGGACACTCACTTGCTCTGACAGTTAAAATGACTGTCAAAGGCTGAGGTAACATAACTCCATGTGGACGTGGGAAGGGGCCCCCCAAAAAGG